>LPNX010489820.1:144573-236288 GCA_001517045.1 Pseudotsuga menziesii | reverse complement strand
TGCAAAAACATTTGCACTTTGGGAGGAGGGGGCAGCCTTTGCTGCCTCCGCCGTAGACTGTTTGACAGACAATTGGTGAAGTTGTTTTTTCAAAGACTCTACAGTGGGAAAGTTTACGGACCCAACCACACCATCGGCATGGGGTCCAGGCTTGGGTTTCTCGGCCTCATGTGAAGGCCTTGGTGCCTTAGGGATGATTTCATATAAAATCCCAGACTGTGAATAAATCAAGTCCAACTGCTTGGCCCTGAGTATGGCTTCTTCCTCACTAGTCGCTCCTGATGTGGAAACATCCTTAGATATATAGGATAATAAATATTTAAGGAACCATTCTAATAGAAACTCAGGAGGGATGGTAGCTTTAATAAGGCTCTTTCGCCTCCTCCACTCTTGGATATGATCCGAGATGTGGGTTGCCTTGTTTTTTCTAAAGGTGGACAACAAATCCATTCCGAAGTCGTAACGGACTGGAAGCTGAAAGTGGCTAAGGAAAGTGGTAGCCAAGTCCTAGAAGCTGCTAAAAGCAGCAGAAGGCAGCTCAATGTACCATTTTGCTGCAGTGCCTGTCAAGGTCCTCTGGAACAACCTCAATCTCACCGAATCTTCATTCAATGAGTTGGAAGAACACCATAGATGGAAGGTGGTGGCATGTGCCCCAGGATCTTCACCAGCCTTACCTTCGAACTTAGGGATGTCCGAGGGCAGTTTGGTGGGAACAGGTGGCCACAAGGGGTCATGCCTCACCGGATCGTTCATCAATTTTGATAAGTCTGGCAAGTTCAAAGTTGCCAGAAAAGGAAGCTTTGGCCTAGCCGGTGTACTAGAGGTACTAGCTTGGGGATTAGAGGGACTAGCCCCCAAATTCCCATAGGTAAAGGTGGGGTTGCCCCCAGACACCGATTGTGAAGTGGGAAGGTTGCTTTGGAACGGATTCCATCCGTAAGCCACCGGATTTTGGGTGGGAGTTGCAGTGTAAGTAGTTTGGGTCATCCCCATAGAAGTAGGGGTCTGAAAGACCGGAGCAGGTATCCCTCCACTAAACAAAGAGAAGGGAGAGCTCGTGTATGGGACTGAAATAGGGGTTTGGTAGCTTTTCCCGTAAGAGGTGTTGCTGCCAAACTGCACTCCTACATATGAAGGAGGTGGACCTACGTATGGATTGGATGGGGGTATGTGCCCCCCATTCCAAGGGAATCCTTGGACAAAGGCCGAGGATCCCACCGGACCACTGTGGGTAGTGTAAGGGAAGGAAGAAGGAATTGTAGGCATACTAGGAATCCCAGTAGCCATATCAACAGACATACTTCCTATGTTCTAGTAAACCGGTGGTTGGACCACCCGGCTTGCTGGAGTTAAGGGTGTGGAAGGTAAACTAGATCTAGGGGTACTAACCGGGGGAGGTAGTACCCCTTCAACCGAAAGGGTTGAGGTGAAAACAAATGAACTTTCTCCCTTAGAAGACATAGCTCTACCTATAGGTACACCTAGCACTGGTGAACTAAAAGGCCTAACCTGCACGATCACTGGATCGTTCAAATCAGTCAAGGGGGTATTATAATTTATTGCAAACTCGTCAGCTTGCAATTCTTCTACCTCGACTGTGTCAAAGTCAAAGCGGTTAGCTATTAATTCCGGTTCACCAAGAACCTCACTTACTCCTACTGGTTCAAAAGAACCACCTTTGCTTAATCTCTGCCTTTGGGGTAAAGGTGGAGGTTCCAGTGGTGAGAGAGGAGGAAGGTTTCTCAACCTTCTTGACCTCCTAACAAGTTGGTCCTCCAGAATTAAGACTTTAAAAAATCACACCCTAAGGCCAACTAAACACAAGCAGATCCACAGAGCATACACTAAAAATATCCTAGAGTCTCAAGCAATCAAAACAGGCTATAAACATATGCTTTCCCGAAGAAAGCTAATGAACAGTTACTTGGCGTCCTTGAGGGGTTCTTAGGCACAAGCGGAGGAATCACCCAACCGCCCTCCTACACTTTCCACAAGGGTTACCTTCCAAGTATGTTCAAGGTGAACCAGAAATAACCTTCCGGTTTACTTGGGTATGAGCCCTAAAAAGACAAGAGACTAAGGCTACCTTGATAATACCTACTATCTGGGGGGACAGTCACAAGCCGAACTCGTACGCATGGGCAGGGTAGCTGAGCCCGAAACTCTGTCTAGGACAGAATCCCTAGATGCGTAAAAGTCCTGGGTTATGTTTTGACAAGGATTCGGGGGGTTATCCCCTCTGTCCAAGCCTCCACGCGGCCTAGTGCTTAACTCCCGTTTGAGAGGAGCTTCCCAGATACAGCGGTAGAACCAAGGATTTACCTAATGAATAGTCCACTACATCTGAGTTTATAATTTGTGGGAAGTTTACACTCCCTAGCCCACAAATCTAGCCTAAGCTAGTAGGTGAAAGGCCCTAAAAATAAAAAATTACTAATAAATTTTAAATTTATGCATTAATTTTAAGGGCTGTTCTTTACTCAAAGGAAGTGGAAGTGATGGACTGTGTGGTGTTTTGACTCAGCAGAAAATAAATGAAAGTAAAAGTGCATCTAAAGCAAACTATCACTATAAAATAAACTTCTTTTCATTTTTTCAGATATATATTGATGAATTAACAGCACCTAATAAGAGAAACTAGCCTATGTTTTTGTATTTTTCTGAGATAATATTTCTTAAACTGAAACAAACACTACTTTATGCAAAAATTTCAATGCAAAAGATTAACTATGTTTTATTTTTCACTTTAAAAAATGCTCAAAAAAAAAGTACTATGCATCTACAATGCACTGCTTGAGTAAACTTGACACTTATGGACTGTATAAAAACTACAAACTGAAGTCAAAAGGCAAACAGGAACAAAATACCAGCAAGAAAAGCAGGCTAGGACCCAAGTTTGGGTGCAAGCATTGACACAAAATCAAAGAAGACTTTAAACAGGTAAGTGCAAACCAATAACTGACAGAAATCAGACTGGAAAGACAGAGTCTAAGACCCTGATCACTGATCTAGACTCAGGCACTCTCACCAAAAACCCAAACAAGCCAAAAACTTCAAGATGCAAACAGTAAATAAAAACAAGTAAAAAGGACTCAAGGGCTTTCAAAAGCACTTAATATGTGATCACCTGAGACATTCAAACAACTCTACAGCACTCTTAAAGAAAATCTTCTTAGAAAACAGGACTTATAACAGGAAAAGAACAAGCAAACTTTCACACAAAAATCCCAATTTTAAGGAGTACTCGCGACTGTCTAGCAGTGCAAGTCGCGAATGATTCGCGACTGTTCAATGGAACAACCCGCGAATGAAACTCAGTATACGTGACTGTCCAGAAGGACAACCCGCGAATGGGTATAAAAATTTCTCAAAAACAGAGAAAAAACCCAAGATTTTCAAATGTTGAAAGTAATTAAGAAGCAGGATAAAAATCACAAGCAGACTTCAAGCAAACACTGGTCAAGAAGGTAGAAAAAGGCCTAAAGCAGACTAGGCTTCCCCAGCAGAGTCGCCAGTTCTGTTGTACAGGATAATTCACCTAATAACCTAGGTCTGGGGGGTTACCAACATACTCATTACTTGCAGACAATTTGACTCTAAAAGCACAGAATGGGAAATAGGAAAGTAGAAGGACTTACTTGTATTAAACAAAGGCTGATCCTTGCTATCTTCTCCCTCTCTGATCCACTTCCAAAGTCTCCAGGATAGCTCCTCCTTCACCTGTTAATAAACACTCTTCCAGATACAAAGTAATTCATATATATAGATGCAGGTTAGGCAAATCATATATCATATTGAAATGTAAACATTTACCAATCCACAAGATATGAAACACATATGGAAGAGGTAATATCTTTATTAACAATAATAGAAAGAGTTTAGGTTACAACCCAATGTCTGAACAAGGACTCCTCTGTCACCAAAGGACTCTGAGTTTCTCTGCTCCAAATATTTCTGTAGACAATCCACCAGCATAACTTTGCTCTCCAAGTATGACTCTCCAACCCCTTCCCCAAGTCCTCTATTTATATGGATGAAATGAGGAAGTTCTCGAAGGTTAGGGAGGTTGTGGCAGTTAAGAAGATTAAGTTAAATGAGTAAACTAATCTTCCATTAGCGCGAGGTTTTATGTTTTAATGCTTAGGAAACCATTCGTAGGTCTGTAGTAGAGCAACCCGCGAATGATTCGCGACTCTATAGAAGAGCAACCCGCGAATACAAGGATTCGCGACTTGCTGTATATGAGACTCGCGAATGATGCACGAGTTGTCAATATAGAGAGTCACGAATACAACTCAACATGGCAAAATGGCAAAGTAATCAGCTGGGTATATAGGGAATGCACTTCATCATAAGCCAAGGTATAGTGAATATGGGCAACCTCAATCCATAAGTGTCCTTTTGTGTGCTGACATGAGGGATATCAGCACTCAGACGGAGAGATGCCATTCAGGTGTATAACAGTATTCGACCAAACATGTCCATATCCTTCTAGAAGATCTCCTTATATTGAATTGGAATATAATTAGTCTTCCTTGGTGTTTCCTTTTTAATTAACAAGGAGTTTTGTCCTTGTTGATCTTATTTGTATCTCATGTCTTCTTAAGTGAAAACAAAGCCTATCGTTGTTCATTCTTCTTGAGTTTCATAGTTTATAAAGTTGGTTGTCTTCTTGCACAATCTTCCCATTTAGCAATCAACTTAGGACATTTCTCCACATCGTGAGTACTAATGTGACAATAAGTACACCATGGTATTTTGGGAAAAGGACAATCATGGGAAAGATGGAAATTTTCATTACAGATGTAACATCATATAGGGCATGTACGACCTCCTCCTCATCTGACTCTGAATCCTTGTCCACAACCTCCTCCCCCTGTTCTTGGGAGGTTATCCACTACATGGTATATCGAATGGTCTATCCTTTTTGTTAAGGCATCCAAGGCTCTACATTTCTCAACCCTATGTATAGTTGTACAATTTGAAGATGAAGGAGGGTGTGATCCAGGTCGTGCCCAGGTGCATGCTGGGGACAAATGTCGACTGAATGAGTCAAGTACTGTTATGGCGGAAGCTTATAAAAATAAAAGCAAAGAAGAAAACACACTAGATCAATAAGAAATATACACATAGACAATATGCAAGAATTTGAACCAATTTATTACTTCTGCTCCATGAAAGATGGAGGAATCAGATTGATTTTTATATTACACATTGTACATGCTTATATAGGATGCTGAGATGCTTGGGTGAGTACCCGCTATGTTAAGTTACAAAGGAAGTTATAACGGTTAGAATTTCAATCGTCACAGAGCATGTTGGTATGTTGTATTCGAAGCGAACCTATCAAATGCAAACTTGTCAGATAAAAAAGTCAAGGAAAACCTGTCAGCTGCTGGTCGGATCATTCCTCCTTCCTTAAGAAACAATGGTCTCCATTGTGTATTCGTTCAGGTGAGGAAACTTGTCGGTGACTTCATTAGCAGAGTACCATTTTTCTTGCACGGGAAGTTGTCCATGTTTAGCCACTTGAAACAAGGGAATGGAGCGCATCCTTGTATGGCGTATGTGTTGTCCCACAATGGTATCAAAAAGAAGAGGTTCCTAAACATCTGGATGGATGTCTTTGGGTTTTGTTGTCTGCAAGTCATTTTGTTTCAACAATGGTGCATGGTATGGTCGAAGTAGATCTACATTGAAAACTAGATGTAGGCCAAGGCATGCAGGAATGTCAAGCTGAAAAGCATTTCATTAGAGGAAATTTCAACACAAAATGGGCCTCCTAAGGAAAATTATTAAAATAATAGTTAAAATAATAAAATAATATTTATTAATTTTGGAGGAAGATAATAAAAAACTACTGTTTTATTCGTATTTTCGACATATCTCCATGTGTGTTTACTCAAAATTCGATCGGGAGAGCTCATTGGATGCGGAATAAAATTCTACATCCAACAAGTACCAACTCTGCATAATTTTGACAGGCCCCGCTACCCAAAAAAAAAAAAATACCTGAAAAACCATGATGATGATGTCATCATCACGGTTTTTTAGGTATTTCTTGTTTTTTGGGTAGCGGATCCCATCAAAAGTATTCTGAGTAGGTACTCGTTGGATGTAGAATTTAATTCCGCATCCAATGAGCTCTCTCGAACAAAATTTGAGTAAAAACACAAGGAGATATGTCGAAAATACGAACAAAAAAAGTAGTTTTTTATGATACCTATCCCAAAATTTATATTAAAAAATTGTTTAAGAGGTACTCCCATTTTGATTGGTTAATACATGATGACATGGAATTTGTATTATTTTTGGAAGGCCCATTTTAAACTGAAATTTCCTCTAATGTCTCCAATCTGTTTAAGGATATTGTATGGACCATATCGCAGAGGTTTCATCTTTATGTATGGACCAATGAAGCGCTCCTTATTTAGATGTAACCAGACATGATCCCCAATTTGAAATGAACGAGGAATACGGTGCTTGTCATGTCGGGCCTTAGATTTTTCATTTGCTCATTGCAACATCTCATATGCTTGCTTTTGGATGTTGTAGATTTGATCTCTGAACTTCAGTGCTTTCTCCACTTCTCATCCTTCGAATTCGGTGTCATTCGACTATGTCGAGGAACTGATTAAGTCGATAGGCACTGAGGGTTGAAATCCATAACAGATCTCAAATGGAATCTTTCCTATAGAGATTTGTTGAGAATGATTGTAGTTGTGTTGTATGTATGGAAGGATGTCATCCCATGTTCAACGATGCTTGTGGTTGTACATGCAAAGCAATTGTACAACTAAGCGATTTACAACTTTCATCTGTTCATCTATCTACGGATGGAAGGCCGTCAACAAAGAGAGTCTCGTGTCGAGCTGTTGCCAGAGACTTTTCCAAAAGGTTAGTAACAAATATAGCATCTCTTTAGGAAATAATGGTTGTCGGGAGGCCATAATGTTTCCACACATGTTCAAAGAAGAGTTGAGCATCATGTTGTGCTGTCGTAGTCTTCTTGCATGGTATGAGTATAGCCATCTTGGAAAACCTGTTGACTACTAGTATTGTGTCATGCTGATGTTTGGTAGTAGGATATACTGTCAAGTAGTCCATAGAAATAGATTCCCATGGTCGACTAGGAATTGGAAGGGGCGTGTACAGTCCTTGTCGTCGATTCGGTGGTTTAGCAATGGCACAAACCACGCACGATCAAATGTACTTGTGGATGTAAGATTCAAGTTAAGGCCAATAAAAATAATTTTGGAGGATAACAAGTGTTTTTGCGACTCCAAAATGTCATGCAGTCTTGCTGTAGTGTGCGTCCCAAATGAGCTTCTGTCAGTGCTCACTAGTTTGTACACAAAGTTGTCCAAGCTTGTATAGCAAGGTGTCTTTCAGGAAGTATTCGGTAGTTGACAACTTGTCCGTCTGAAGCTGTCGATAGATTGTATAAAAATCCCAGTCTGTTGAGTACAACTATGGCCAAGTAGTGGTGTCATATCCCTGCATACTCATCATTATAGATAGTAGAGTAATGGGTGGTTTGTTGAGACAATCGGCTGAGGCATTGGCTTTTCCTTTTCAATACTTAATTACCAACTGAAATTGTTATAGGTAATTAATCCACTTGAGTTGTAGGGTTGTCTGTAATTTTGACTAAGTTAGAGAGAATTGCAAAGGTTTATGGTCAGTGAGGATGACCGTTTCCTTGCCAAGAATGTAGTTTCTCCATTGGTTGAGAGCTTGCACAATGGCATACAATTATTTTTTATATGTCCAGTATCTTCGAACAGTGTCACTGAAATTCTTGGAATGAAATGCGTCAGGGTGACCTGACTGAGTGATCATTGTGCTGAGGCCATAGTCCGATGCATTCGTTTAAATCTCAAAGGGCTGATGCAAATCAAGTAACACAAGTACTGGTGCAGTACAAAGCTTGTTTTTTATTTGTTCAAAAGCTTGTTGTTGTGTCGGTGTCCATTTGAAGACAAAAGTTTTCCTTTCCTTTCATCAACTAATTCAAAGGCCATGCGATGTCGCTGAAGCCAAGAATGAAACGTCGATAGAAATTTTCCAAACCAAGAAAACTTCTTAGTTTTTGAATGTTTTGAGGAATGGGCCAATCTTTGAGGATCTATACTTTTTTTGGGTCGACATGAATGTTTTCAGAGTCAATTACATACCCCAAATACTTGATGCTGGTCATCACAAATGATAATTTGTCCATTTTTAGATATAGTCGATGTTGCTAGAGAGTGTCGAAGTTGTTTGACATGTTCTTCCCATGATCGACTAAAAATCAATATATCGTCGAGATAGACAATGCCACATTTACCGATGAAAGTTTGTAGAATGTCATCCATATATCTCATGAAGGTTGCAAGTGCATTGGTTAAGCCGAAAGGAATGACTAACCTTTTGAACAATCCTGCCTTGGTCTTGAAATCCGTTTTCCATACATCGGTGGACTCGATTGGAATCTGGTGGTATACCGACTTGAGGTCTAGTTTCGTAAAGAACTTAGCACCTTTCAGATTGTCGATGAGTTTATCAATCTGTGGAAGAGGGTATATGTTCCTCACTGAAATTTTGTTGAGAGACCGGTAGTCGATGCACATGCACCAAGTCCCGTCTTTCTTTGGAACTAAGAAGATTGGTCTTCCACAAGGAGAGGAGTTGGGGAGGATATGACCCTTATCGATCAAATCCTATATTTGTCTACAGATCTCTTCATTTTTTAGAATGGATCTTCTGTAAACAGATGCGTTAGGTAATGAAGAACTAGGAACAAGTTCAATGGAGTGTTTTACCTGACAATGCAGAGGTACTCCATCTGGTGCTTGAAATATGTTCCAGTATTCTTCAAGAATATTGTCGATCTGTTGTTGTTGTCAGGAGACACGTTGGTTGGTGAGTCGACTCGTTGCTGTAGTCTCCCTGGAATGTTGAGGCTTAATCATGATTAATGCGAACTTTTGAGCATGATTGATAAGCTTATCCATTTGTTTGGAATATATCATAGCAACCGTTGATGTGGGTTGTCGCTCTAGTATTCCATACCATTGATTCTGGATTTTGAAAATCACCTTCTAAGGCTGTGACTAATATGTACCATGTCGATCCCATAGGTAGGGTTTACAGAATAGGGCGTTGGCTACGAAAAGTGGTTCCATGTCACAGAGTACTTCATCTTCAAAAGGCTTAATGAAGTAGGCGAGTCAGAATTATCATGTGATCCTTAGTTCATGCCCATCCTTCATCCAACCGATATTGTAAATGGTGAGATGGTGAGATGGTATTGTATTTTATTGGGATGTAAGAGTTGGTATTCGACCAAACATGTCCATATCCTTCTAGAAGGTCTCCTTATATTGAATTGGAATATAATTAGTCTTCCTTGGTGTTTCCTTTTTAATCAATAAGGATTTTGGTCCTTGTTGATATGATTTGTCTCTCACATGTTCTTAAGTGAAAAAAAATCCTATTGTAGTTCATTCTTCTTGAGTTTCATAGTTTATAAAGTTGGTTGTCTTCTTGCACAATCTTCTCATTTAGCAATCAACTTAGGACATTTCTCCACATCGTGAGTACTAATGTGAAAATAAGTACACCATGGTATTTTGGGAAAAGGACAATCATGGGAATGATGGAAATTTTCATTACAAATGTAACATCATATAGGGAATGTATGACCTCCTCCTCATCCGACTCTAAATCCTTGTCCACAAACTCCTCCCCCTGTTCTTGGGAGGTTATCCACTACATGGTATATCGAATGGTCTAGCCTTTTTGTTAAGGCATCCAAGGCTCTACATTTCTCAATCCTATGTATAGTAGATCCATAGAATTCACAATAGACAATGTTGGGTATCAAGGAGTAATTTTTGTAGAATCGAGAAAAATTGCGATGGGTGACCAAATGATTTGTGTATCTTGCACTAATCAATGGGAGAAGCATTTGGTGGCTCTTGATACATTGGTCGTCCTACATAGCTCCTCTTGACTCTCTTCGCTAGTTTCCCCATTCCTTATTTCTTCTTCCAGTTGCATGCTTCTTCTTCATGCCTTTTTCATACTGTCTTTCCACCATTTTTATTGTATTTTTTTTATCTTTGTTCTGCTTGCTCAACCCTGGCTTCAACACTGTCAACCTCCTCCATTGACAATAGATATACCTTCCACAATGTAACATCATCACCACAATGTTTCCCCTTGGAAGAGAGGGTTTTACTCCATTCTAATCTAATCTAGAGGAAGAAACCCATATTCAACCATCTAGGTTTTAATCCATAGTGGAACTTCTTTTAATAGTTTTCCCCTATATCCTCTCTTGAGTTTGTCTTTGGATTTCAATGCTGATTGGTTGTTTTTTACTACAAGTTCCAAAATATAGCCAGTCAGAGTGCTTTCTACCTAGACATCAATGACTGGGGTCAAGGGTGAATCTAGTTGATTTAATTTGATCAAATCCATTCGAGTCCATTCAATAGTCTTTCTCTATCTGTTGTGGTTCTCAGGTGCTTCTGCAAGTTAGTTTAACCACTCTACTAGGGTTACTGGAAGTTCACCCCACTAAAGTTTGTACTGATTTAAGAAACTAGCCAATCACACAGAAGTATTTTCTAATGCATTCTACAAGAGTTTTTTATCAGTGGCCTGAAGGATGCAAGCCGATATGAGGTTAAAATGTTTTTCCCCAGTATAATTATGGAGTCTCGAGGGTTTGATAAGTTGGAGGAAGACAAGATCATAGCTCAACAATGCTCCCAATCCACTTTTGTTCCATTCAGAAATACGGTTTCCCAAATACCTTCAATCACACCAACTCCTAGAATTGCTCCTATCAAGCATTTGTCTGAAGTCGAGATGCGAGGACGTAGAGAAAATGCACTTTGTTATAATAGTGATGATAAATTCACCCGGGGACATCGATGTGCTAATAAAAATATCTATCTCTTGGATGTGACTTCTCTGCATGCACCTGAAATTTGTGACGATGCTCAGGATCTAGTAGATTATCAGGTCGGCTTTCAGCAGCCGCCTATTGACCCTCCTTCTTAGGATGACCACACAGATATATATCTTCATGCATTACCCTATGTCACCACCCCACAAACAATGTGGGTCAATGGTTTCTTCAAGAAGATCCCTCATACAATACTCATTGATTTTTGTAGCACTCATAACTTCATTGACCCTCAGATCGCCAAACAAGCTTATGTTTTTCTCCATCCTTGCTCCATATTTAAAGTCACGATTGCCAATGGGGGCACCTTACCTTACAAAGGGAAGTGTCTCAATGTGTGTATCTTTATTGGATATTATAACTTGCGCTCTGACATGTTTTCCTTTCCCTTAGGCGGATGTGATGTGGTTTTGGGCGCTTAATGGTTACAAACACTTGGACCCATCTTATGGGATTTTGATGAACTTTGGATGCAGTTTTCAGTCAATTGGAAAGAGCACACATTGCAGGGATTACAACCAGGGTGTCTCAACATCATCAGTTCACATCGCATGGAAAATATCCTTAATAAGAATTCACATGGTGTCATCGCACAGCTCCATTCCATTCAGATGCGACCATCAACGATTTCCACTACTCCCTTGGCTCTACAAAAAAATTTGGATTAATATGCACGTGTCTTTGCTGAACCAATGGGATTTCCACCTTCAATACCAGATGACCATCATATTCTTCTCCTTCTTGGAAGCGTCCCTTCTAATATTAGGCCCATTTGTACACGAATTTGGACAGATATTTCAATGAATTTCATTGAAGGGCTCCCTAAATATGGATGGAAGATAATGATCTTGGTTGTGGTTGATCGCCTCTCCAAATATAGTCATTTTTTTCCCTCAACCATCAATATAAAACCTCCTTAGTCGCATAAAATTTCATGGACTAGATATTCCATGATGCAACTTTCACAAGTAATTTTTGGACATAATTATTTCGTGACACCGGAACCAAACTGAAGAGGATTTCATGGTATTACCTACAAATAGAAGGTCAAAATGAAGTTATTAACAAATGTTTGGAAACTTATCTTCGTTGCTTCACCTTTGAAAAACAACATCAGTGGTAAAAGTGGCTCCCTCTCGCTGAATGGTGGTACAATACCTCCTCCCACACTGCATCTAAAATGACTCAATATGAAGCAATATATGGTTAGGAACTGCCACTGCCCTGTTCATACACTCCCAACAATTCACCAATTCAGGTAGTTGACATGATTCTTGAAATTGAGATCATATTCTTCACATTTTGCAGCGAAACCTTCACATGGCAAGAAACTAAATGAAACAACAATCCGATCAACACTGTTTTGAGCGCACTTTTCAAGTCGTTGATATGGTTTTTCTTCGTCTACATCCTTACAAGCAATCCTTCATGAAACTCAAAGGGAATCATAAGCTAGATCCAAATTTCTATGGCACATATAAGGTTCTTCAGGAGATTGGGTTTGTTGCTTATAAATGGGAACTTTCTCCTTCTTCTCATGTTCCCCGAGTATTTCATGTCTCTTGTCTCAAGAAAGTTATTGGCACCAACATTAGAGCATAAACTGTTTTACCGAAACTGGATAATGAAGGATCCATCATTTTCAAGATGGAGACCATCTTCAATAGGTGCACTTGCCAGCTTTTCTCTCGATCCATAACAAAGGCATTAATTCAATGGCATGGCATGCAACTAGAGGATGCTACATGGGAACCACTCCTTCATATTCAACAACAAATTCCACAGCTAAAGCTTTGAGGACAAATATTTTCTAAGAGGGAGGGGATGTTAGGAACCGATGTCAACCCTTCTGTTTAATTTGTTAAGTGTATTGTTGTTGGATGCATATGCTTTGTAAGTCATCCAATGAGTATATTGTATTATCCCACATTCATGGGGAGTAATAGTTGTTTATATTAGACTTAGTATATAAGTAAGTGTTGAGGCCAATGAAGGTATCCAAGAGTTATTTTGTATTGAGCTTTCTCTAAGGAGGTGTCAGCTCTCTAGGAAACTCCTCTAGGTTGTAGCTCGAGGATGCCTGGTAACTTCAATATTTTTTTAATGGTTTTCTAAATGGATCAAGTTAGATGACCAATAAGACCTTACTCACTCAAGAAATGCATAATACTCAATCAAATAAATAAGGCTTCTAACTAGCAATGTTTAGAGGGTTTGTATTAAAGGTGAATAAATGAAGAACTCACTATGCTGGAAGATTCATATATAAGGCACTCACATATGAATGGATAATCACAACAAGGAAAGATACTTGCAATTCAACTCATCAACATAGAGATAGGATGACAGCTATATGGTATTAGACAAAAATAATAAACTTGAATCAAACATCCAAGCACAAGTACATAACAGAAAAGAGATGGAACCTGAACATATAATGGCAAAAGAGCTTATATTAAATGATAAAGCACATGAGAAGCTTCAATACAATAAATGTCTAAAAATCTCAAAATTCGAACCTTTGCTTCAACATTAGTCATAGGCTTTATATCCTTTACAAAATTTATTTCAAATCCTGAAAAATTGGATCGAATTTACTAAAAATAGATAAACATAACTGTTTTGCAAAAATTAGGTCAAAAACCCCAACTTAAGTGCTAATATACCTAACTCCAACACTTTCTTACTCCTTGAACTCTTTAATAACTGCAGTGAACACTGAATTAGAACTCAGACTTTCTATCTGGCAGACAAGTCACACTTTGTCAGAGTAGGTAGGGTTTGTGACCTTACTTCACCTCATTGACACCTTCAAAACTAGAACAGACCCAAGATACTGGTGCCTTTAATTAATTTTCAACCTTACAAATCATCCATAAGGTATTTGGATCAACCAAAGTCAGTTATGTGTGGAACTATGCCTCTCTGCACTGCTCTGTGCTTTCGGTGGCTAAGAAAGCAAAATTCTGGGTTTGTAAGCTACTGGAAGCTCTATTTTCGGTGGCTAATGAAAAAATATGGTGTTTGGATAAGACACCGAAAGTTCTATTTCTTCAAAATTTAATAAAAATTTTAATCACCCTTTATCCTGAGGCTTTACAGCTTCAATTCTGACCTTCTGGTATTTCTGCAACCTGCATAGTGTTTGGAATAGTAGCAGTATCACAGGCTGCCTCTGGATCCTGAACGCTTATTGCTTCCTCTGCTAGGGTTTCCAGCGCAAGGTGTGCTTGAGATTTAGGGTTTGAATTATTCGTCTAAAACCTTGACAACCTGATCTTCCTGTAGAGCCTGGTGTTGTCCTTTATTCATCTCAGATTTCTTTTTTGCAGCAAGGTATACATCCCTCTCATTTCTAGAAGAGAATCATGCAATTCAGTATTTCTTTTGCTTAATATTGCATTGGTTCTTTTGATTTCTCTCTCTAGGACCTCTAGTTCATATACTTGCCTTAATAGCTGGTTGATTCCCTAGTACCTAGGCTTTCTAGAGGAAGCCCCTGTCACTTATTCAACTATATCCTTCCTTGGTGTAGGTGACGAAAACCCCTCCTGCTCTACTTGAAATTGATCTACTAGGTTAGTTTCCTGTTCCTCTTCATCTTCAGAGTCTGAGTAAGGTAGGTTGAGTATATTTTTGTCCGTTGCTAGAACCTCTTCTACCTTTTCACTGAAATCTATGTTTCTCTTTTCCTTCTTGGTCTTGGGAGCTGGAGAGGCCCGATCCACTGTAATTTGAGAGATGTCCCTCCCCTTCCTCTTACCACTCTTGGGAGTGGAGGACTTCTTTGAAGAAGACTTCCATTTTTCTTATGGCTGCAATTCTGTCTCAAACTCATTCCAAAATAAGAAGAAGGTACAGGCTATGTTCCTTCTCTGCAGCATTTCAAGGATAATTAGCTTGATTAGGCCATGATGGGATAGCCTGCCTACAATCTTGGTGGGCTGGGCTTTAACTTGATGGGCCATTTTGGTCAGGATCTTGTGTAGGTAGAAAGGAAGGTTCAGTGGGCTCCTTCCAGTGAAATAATTTATTAAATTAAAATGGTATATCATTACCCTATTATACCTGCCCTCACAAGTTATATAGACCAGGATTGCCTTCAATAAGTGTTGCCAGTTTTCCTCAAGCCAGGTTATGGGAATGCTCTTCTTCTAGACAATGTTTTTGTGCTCAGGCTTCAAGTAAGACCTGAATTCCACATCCTTTGTGATAGTGGTTTTGAACCAGTTTTCCCCAGTCCTTGGGAGCTCTGTTACTTCTGCTATTAGAGCCTCCTCTACTTGGAATTCCTCTATGCCAATTACTGCCTTTGAGCCATCAAATGTGAGGGAAAATGCTTCTGCCATGTGCTGATGACATCCTTGAACCTTTTCACAAAATATGTAGCCGCCTGCATGTCAAAACCCCCAAATTTTCACAAAAATTTAAATTTTTTAAGATAGCATAAAATGTTTGAATACACAGTTTACTAACTGCTAGCGGTTAGCAGAAAATGAAACAGTCTTACACTTAGTATTAATCATTTTCATATTACGTTAACTAAAACTGTTTTCATTTTTGTAAAGTATATGAGATTGACCTGCACACAGCTTTCTTTCAGTTTTACTAATAATTTTACTTTTTGGAAAGTAGGTGAAAATCTATCTTTGAAACTTGGGCTTACTTAGTATTTATGCTAACGCAGATGGACTGTTGGTTCTTACAGGTTTAACAGGTAACGATCGATCAAGTAGGGGTTTAATTCACAAAGTAGCAAGAAGTATATCTATTGCATGTTAAACGCTAGTAAATAACTGACTATTTAAAAGCAAGCTCTGATGAGGTAAAGTGAAAGTCTTTTATTTCATGAAAGTACTTCTATCAATCTTGATAGTAATGATTTCCAATAGAGTACATGTTTTCTATTTTGTCTCTAACTTACTAGTTACGAAAATTATCAACTTGTTGCTTGTAAGTAAATATGTTTACTAACAAGTTATAAACTTCAGTACTTACATTATTTCCTTGCTGCATGTACTATTGTAATAACATACATTACCATATTATTTTATAATGTACCAATCTGATGGTTATTTGCATTCTGTAGGAATCTTACTACCTGAAAACCTCTTTGACATTATAAGTTTGGTCGTTTGTAATTTAATGCATTGATTCATGATGGAATACTATTTACCATCATTTTCATAAGTCTAAGCCATAGGTAGAATATATTCCAATAATTATAGACCTGGAGCAAGGTTTAGTCCATTGTAACTTTACTATTATCATGTTTCCTCACTTATTGCAAGTTGCTATTTGATAATAACTATTATGGTGGATCTTTCCTATCTAGAACTTCTAATATGAAGTCTACCCTAAGTGAAAACTAATATGACCCAGGTTCTTATATTGTGCTAAGTACAGACATAAATAAACAATCCCATAATATCTTTGCCAAATAATGATAGAGTCTATTATTATTGTTGACAAGTTAATTATACAAACTATTATTTGTGAGAGCTTATACCAAGGTTGAGCCTTGTGATTGTTTAAATGTCATGTTTTAAACACTTTTTACTCTTGTATTCAAACTTCATATATTATAGTTACTTTAAACCATTGGTTACAAATAATGAAGTTTATAATATAATATGGGAAAATTTGATCGTTGTTTTGCATAGTATCCATATTAAAAGTTACTTGGTAAGGTTCTAATGCCAAGGTTGTTACAACCTTACCCAAAGGTCAATGTTATGTAAACATCGTTATACAACATTCAATCTTCGAAACTATCGTAAACAAGGATATAGATCTTGTATTATCATTGGTGGATGATTTATATATGCACTCCATAGCCATATACATAGTTGGTTATTAAATCATTGTATTAATAATTCTAATAATTGGGAACGCAGATAACTATAGACCAAACCCGAGTGTATTTGAAATATTTGGAGGCACGTGGATTCTTCTCGTCCATGCATTGGTGACTTTTAAGGGCTGGAAACCCTATTCTCTTGTCATTGTCTTCGAGGGTTTCATTGGCCTTCAGGCTACTCTGTGTGATTGCTTTGGCGGCCATTAGAGGTTGTTCTCTGTCTTGCTTCTCCATGGCCCATATTCGTTGCTGTGAGGGTTCAATGCTCAATCTTGGCTTACAATTGTCGAGCTTGTGAACCCTTCTGTGCTAATGCTTATTGTTTGTATTTATCTCTTGGCCTGTCAATAGTTTTTAGCCCTGCTCTTCTTGTGGCTGGTCACATCTTTGCAAACTTGAGCTTATTGACCTCGTCTCCACTCTAGGGCCAACGTAAGGGTTATATCCCTCTCTGCTTCAACTACTTAAGCTGATAACAGCTTCGTTGATGCTCGGATTCTTTTTCTTGTTTGCAGGTAACTACACTCAACTATTTTTTTATAAGCATAGCTCGCTGGTAAAAATGTCCATACAGTTAGGTTTGTAAATGGAGATTTGAGCTTGTATTAACGCACAGTATTGTGCTCTATGCAGGGACTCATGACTGCTTTAAACTTCAGTGACAAAGATAATGCTGGCTGGCTTCAGGGACTCATGGCTCCAATCCGGTAAGCCCTGGGTTCAAAGAATGGGTTTTTACCCTGCTTGTAAACAGGGTTGTTGATGGTGAAACCCCGAGCTTGGAAGCTTGTTCGATTTCTTCGTTAGATACGTGGTTTTAATAAGTTGTTTGTTCAAATTTTTTTACAAACCCTCGCTATGATGTTGGGTAGTTTCGGCCTTGAGCTGGGTGTTGTAATTTGGTTAAGTTTTAATCCTTACGGCCTGACAATGTAATTCATTGGGTTTTTAAGAAGGATTTTACTTTGAGCTCAGTCTGGTTTTTGCAGTAATCTTGTAAATTATGATTCTGTGTAATTTAGGGTTTTTCCTATTCGACTGTTAATGAAGAAAATTACTGTCTAAGATATCTTTTGTAAGTAGATATTGTTAATATAAAGACTGTATCTCAGTCATAATGTGAAATTTATAATTTTTAAACTTACCTATCTAGAATATACTAGCGAGGGTTTTACCGAAAATAAAACCCTTGTCTAAAATATGTTATTAAGTTTAATAATACTTAGGTTTTGATACTTGCTATTTCGGTTTGATTATTACAGGTGTGTGGTGGTATGTTAACTTGTTAACTGTAACTTATCTTGCTTGTTTAAAAAAAAACATTTGTTTTCAGAAAAGACTGTAAACAGTCTATAGTAGACACTATAATATTCTTGTAACGTTTATTTATATAATTATCAATGTAAATGGATTACAACTTAGATAGTTTAATTTATACACTAGTGGAAAATGAGAGATTAGTGACCAAAAAAATGACCAAAATCCACATATAAATGACCACTTTTGGTTTGGCGATCGCTAGTGGCTAATTTACGGTCTTTTATTACGCGACCAAAATTGGTCATTTATAGCTTGTCAGTTGGTCATTAATTTGGTCATATATTTGAATCAATGACCAAATATATGACCAAATTAATGACCACATGACAAACTAAAATATGACCAAATTTGGTCGCGTAAGAAAAGACCGTAAATTAGCCACCAAAACTGCTTTTTGGTCATTGATATGCGAATTTTGGTCATTTTTTTGATCATTTATATCTAATTGTTTGGCCACGTATCCCTCAATTTTTGATCATTTTATATGCAAATTTTGGTCATTAATCTCATTTATTGGTCACTAATTTAGTCATTTTTAGTCGTTTTATGTGTGCTTATTATATGTTAGTAGTTTTAATGGTGTCCATTATTAATCAATATAATTTTTTAATATGATAACATTTTAATCTCTGTGAATGTTATGGAACTTGCCTCAAGTGTTGCTTTATATTCTTATTGACTTTCAGGAAGAGGGGTTCCTGCAACAATGGTTTTCTTTTCTTTTGCATAGTGACAACTTAGCTTCTTCAGAAAAAACTAATTTTTTTCTCAGATATCGAAGAAAAAACTACAACCATTAAATAGTTGAAATATTGCAATGTGCATCATTTATAATGAAAATAATCAATCAAACTAAATAGATCAAACAATCCACATTCCATAATATTTGATTAAGATAGTGGAAGAAATCAATAACTTATTCAAATTTTGTTTTATACATCCAAACAATAATGAGAATCAAAATCAGAAGCAATATAATAACAATGCACATCCATTTCCTAGTGTTTCTTTGGTATTTTTTTGCACCTTTGAGTTGCTTTGTACCATGACCAACATAGTTAGCAGCATGTATAACATGATGTTCAATGTCATTAAGTTTCTCTCCTTGGGCCTCTACAAGAACAACCATATCAAGAAATATCTGGTGAAGCTCAAGTAAAATTTTTTCAATCTCCTTGCCGGCACCATGCCGCTCCTGTATTTCATCAATGGTATCCAATATTTGGCCTCGGCCCTGCTCTTGAATTTCGTTTTGAAGAAAAGTTTCACTCTCCCATTTAGAAAAGATTTTTATATTGTCTCTTCACTTACATTTTCACGATTAATGGTGAAATATATTCTCTCAATGGTTTCTCGATACTCCCCAATAACCTTTTTTCCTTAGGCTTTGAAATTCCCCCATCAAATCTTTCAGTTTTTTTTTCATAGACCATTTGTAACTAATGTTCTTGTCGGAACTGTAGGATTTCCTTCTTCACATCCTGTCACTTTTCTGTTAGGCAGATTAGCTTTGTCAATTATTTCAAGCTTTCCTTTCATATCTCTTGTTGTTTTAAGGACAGAAACAACATCTCTATCCATCCGGTCTCGACTAAGGATTTGTGAATGGATTGTGTCTCTTCATTAAACTTTTGAAGCTTCACAAGAAGTTCCTTGATAGTTTCCATGTCTGATTTTATACCACCAACTTCTTCAAAGAACTTCCCAAGATTTTGTTCAGTCTCCAGATCTATTATCTCCATCTCAGAACCAGCCTCAAGGTCCTCCTTCAAGGCTGCATGTTTGAGATCCACATAATTGGTGAAAGACCTAGTGAGAAGATCGTTCATTTTGTTGAACTGTTCAGAAATCAATAATCATGCTAGTAAAATATGTTTAGTGTTCTGAATAATGGGAAGAAGCAAAACCACAGAAAACACTGCATTAAAATATTGTTGCAACCAAAAAAGAAATTTGCAATACACTAAAAACGAATTATGATTTACCTGTGACAATGATAACTAAAATGAGTATGATCAAGATTGTAACCCTTGATTGTTGTCAATTGCACATTTGTACTTGTTTATCCTTGCTAACTGCAATGACATAGAGTAATGCTTAATGAAATGGTCAAGTGGATTTACCAGAACAAAGCAATCTGTTACCTTCAACATTTTACTAGAATTCAAACAAACTCTCTTGATCTAAAGACTAAATCAAGCAAGTGAAATAAGAATAAGATGCCATGACAAAAGATAATTGTCTGATATGTAATTTAGGGAAAATTTTAAGGACAAACAACACACAATTTATGAAGGACCTTCTAAGGGTATCGTTTGTTGAACTGTTCGTATATCCTTTCTTAAGACAGGATGGGGACACAAATGGTAATATACAAATCAATTTCCAAGGCAAGAGTAGTATCAGAAATATTTCCTTGGAATATGGGAAGATTATTCTCTCCATCACAAGGTTGGCCAATACGCTGTGAATAGTCTTAAAATCGATATCATGCATTTGGTATATATTTTGATGATGCTATTTCAAGTATAAATTCTAGGCTAGGGTATTTTACAAACACCCTTAGGCTTGAGCACACATATCTGTAGCTCCTGAGAAATGTTTAGCACTGACAAGGACCAGATAGCAAGAAGAATGGAAAACACACAAAATGAAGAACTCACCCAACAAGCTAGCTAGTTTGCTACTGCTGCACAATAACCAATATCTAAAATAGCAAGCAATGTCCAACTAGTTGGGAAAAACCTGTTGTAATTTGGCGTTAATTTACAACACCTGCTTCTAATTGTTGCAGAATGCTTGCTTCACTTGGAGCATGGTGTTGACCTTCTGAGTCACGTAGGAGAACATATCCAAACATTGACAAACTTGAAAAGAGAACACTGTTGTTTTGGCATGTATATCCTGCATAATCTGAGCACTAGAACTCACAAACACCATTATCACAAACCCCACTATGTAGGATAAACTTCTCATCGCAACTAGCTGCAAAATCAACACCAAATTATCAGGTCTTCTTTTAAATAAAAAGGAGTCTACAGTTGTTGTGGTTCATTTGCAATTATCATACATATACCATCCATTATAAATGATTTATCTCTCCAGAATATTCCAAACGACAACGAGGTGAGCTTGTGTACATATCCATAAAAACTGTTACAGTGCATATGCTATTGATGTTCAAGCTGCAAATTGATTGTAAACACTTGAAAGTATGTTCCCATAAGGACTAAGATTAACATTACCACGGCCATTACATCCCATATTTGTTCTTATAGATATTCCATTATACCACATTAGCCATATCCAAGGAGCATTGATTGGCTCATCAAGCTTACAGATCATCCTTGGTAACAACCAACTTTTGGCTATCTTTTCTTGATATGTCACTGCATTACCAACTTTAAAACACATCATAGGTATTTTCATTTGTGTTGTAGGAGATATCCGCCATGGTTTCTAATTTGACTCTCCTAGGGATCTGTTTCAGGTTTTTAATTCCACTTGGTATGACACCAGTTATAGCTTTGGTTGGACTTGGGATTGTTTGAGCATGGATTTCCTAGGGTGAGGAGCACCAACTTTACTGTTCCCAATGAAATGAATTGATAGCACCAGCTTTCGATTCAAACAACACTGTCTCAATGTTGTTACCAAATTTCAGCATTCAACAATAATCTTAATATTTTAGTGCTTTGGTCAAGTGTTGTTCCTTTATTGTCTGTAGTCCATGCCTTTCTTGGATGCCATATGGAAAGAGGTATTCATGTAAGAGTTGTAACTCTAAAGCATGGTTTTTAACATTTGATGTTGGTAAATGTTTAGAAATTGGAGTGTTAAGGCTAATTGAAACACCTGTTCACACCCAATTACCTGATATGTAGTGGAGACCCGCATAATGTAATTGTAGTAGTGGATAATTAGTGAAGACTTTCATTACTGAAGAAAATAAAAAATCATCGATATTATATGTTCATAATTTATCCGTTCATTTTAGTATCACTATGACAATTTATAAAAATCCTATATACAACAAGATACTTCATACTTGGATTAAGATAGTGTAAGAAATCAATACCATATTCAAATTTTGTTTTATACACCCAAACAATAATGAGAATCAAAATCAGAAGCAATATAATACCAATGCACATCCATTTTCTAGTGTTTCTTTGGTATTTTTTTGCACCTTTGAGTTGCTTTATACCATGACCAACATAGTTAGCAGCATGTATAACATGATGTTCAATGTCGTTAAGCTACTCTCCTTGGGCCTCTACAAGAACAGCCATATCAAGAAAGATCTGGTGAAGCTCAAGTAAACTTTTTTCAATCTCCTTGGAAGCATCATGTCGCTCCTGTATTTCATCAATGGTATCCACTATTTGGCCTCAATCCTGCTCTTGAATTGCCTTTTGAAGAAAAGTTTCACTCTCCCCTATAGAAATGTTTTTTTCTATTGTCTCTTCTCTTTCATTTTCACCCGTAATGGTGAAATATCTTCTCTCAATGGTTTCTCAACACTCCCCAATAACTTTTTTCCTTAGGCTCTGAAATTCCCCATCAAATCTTTCAGTTTTTTTTGTAGATCATTTGTAACTGATGTTCTTGTCCGATATGTAGGATTTCCTTCTTCACATCCTGTCACTTTTCTGTTAGCCATATTAACTTTGTCAAGTATTTCAAGCTTGCCTTTGATATCTCTTGCTATTTTAAGGACAGAAAAAACATCTCTATCCATCTGGTCTCTTAAATATTTCATGGTTGGAGCTTTGTGAATGGATTTTGTCTCTTCATTAAACTCTTGAAGCTTCACAAGAAGTTCCTTGATAGTTTCCATGTCTGCTTTTATACCACCGAATTCTTCAAAGAACTGCCCAAGATTCTGTTCAGTCTCCAGATCTACCATCTCCATCTCAGAACCAGCCTCAAGGTCCTCCTTCAAGGTTGCACGTTTGAGATCCACATAATTGGTGAAAGACCTTGTGAGAAGATCATTCATTTTGTTGAACTGTTAAGAAATCAATAATCATGTCATTCAAATATGTTTAGTGTTCTGAATAATGGGAAGAAGGAAAACCACAGAAAACACTACATTAAAATACTGCTACAACCAAAAAGAAATTCACAATACACTAAAAATGAATTATGATTTACCTATGGCAATGATAAGAAAAAAGAGTATGATCAAGATTGTAACCCTTTATTGTTGTCAATTGTACCTTTGTACTTGTTTATCCTTGCTAACTGCAACAACACAGAGTAATGATTAATCAAAAGGTCAAATGGATTTACCAGAACAGAGCAATCTGTTACCTTCAATATTTTACTAGAATTCAAACAAACTCTCTTGATCTAAATATTGAATCAAGAAAGTGAACTAAGACTAGGATGCCATGAGAGAAGATAATTGTTAGATATGTAATTTAGGGAAAAGTTTAAGGACAAACAACACACAATTGATGAAGTACCTTCTAAGAATATCGTTTGTTGAACTATTCAGATATCCTTTCTTAAGGCTGGATGGGGATGCAAATGGTAATATACAAATCAATTTCCAAGGAAGGCAATAATAATATCAGAAATATTTCTTTGGAATATGGAAAGATTATACTCTCCATCACAAGGTTGGCCAACACACTGTGAATAGTCTTAAAATCGATATCATGCATTTGGTATATATTTTGATGATGCCAGTTCGACTATAAATTCTATGCTAGGGTGTTTTACAAACACCCTTAGGCTTGAGCACACATATCTATAGCTCTTGAGAAATGTTTAACACTGATAAGGAGCAGATATCAAGAAGAATGGAAAACACACAAAATGAAGTACTCACCCAATAAGCTAGGTGTTTTGTTGCTGCTGCACAATAACCAATATCCAAAATAACAAGCAATGTCCAACTAGTTGGGAACAACCTGTTGTAGTTTGGCGTTAATTTACAACACCTGCTTCTAATTGCTGTGGAATGCTTTCTTCACTTGGAGCATGGTGTTGACCTTCTGAGTCACATAGGAGAACATCTCCACACATTGACAGACTTGAAAAGAGAACACTGTTGTTTTGGCATGTATATCCTGCATAATCTGAGCACCAGAACTCACAAACACCATTATCACTACCCCACCATGTAGGCTATACCACTCATCGCAACTAGCTTCAAAATTAACACCCAATTATCAAGTATTCTTTTAAATAAAAAGGAGTCTACATTTGTTGTGGTTCATTTACAATTATCATACCTATACCATCCATTATAAATGATTCATCTCTCCAGAATATTCCAGACGACAATGAGGTGAGCTTGTGTACATATCCATAAAAATTGTTACAGTGCATATGATATTGATGTTCAAGATACAAATTGATTGTAAACACTTGAAAGTATGTTCCCACAAGGTCTAAGATGAACATTACCAGGGCCATTACATCCCATATTTGTTCTTGCAGAGATTTCATTATACCACATTAGCCATATCCAAGGAGCATTGATTGGCTCATCAAGATTACAAATCATCATTGATAACAACCAACTTTTGGATATATTTTCTTGATATGTCACTGCATTACCAACTTTAAAACACATCATAGGTATTTTCATTTGTGTTGTAGGAGATATCCACCATGGTTTCTAATTTGTCTCTCCTAAGGATCTGTTTCAGGTTTTTTAGTCCACTTGGTATGACACCAGTTATAGCTTTGGTTGGACTTGGATTGTTTGAGCATGGATTTCTTGGGGTGAGGAGCACCAACTTTACTGTTCCCAATGAAATGAATTGATAGCACCTTTCGATTCAGACAACACTACCTCAATGTTTTTCTCTATGTTATGTATCACTTTTATGTTTTATTACTCTTTTCTCTCTACATATTTTTGTAGCCTTCGGAACAGTTTTTTTATGCTTATAATCAAAGAGGTAATTTGTAGTACATGAACTGCATAATTGATCTCAGGTTTACTATGAGTTAAAATATACCTTAATGTTAAACCACCCCCGAATTTGTGTTCAAAAATACCTGGCATATGCAGCCCTTAAGAGAGTGAAAGCAATTGCAAGGTACATCAAGGGATACAACTTGGTCACTCCAAATGCAATGTAATTGGAGAGAGCACATATACCAAGCAGAAAATGGACAATACCCTAGACAAATGAACTGACATGTCAAAATGTATGAGATGCTAGAAAATTCTATACTAAACCTACTTTTCTTCAATGCTGTTACGATCACATTTTTTTAAATATACCTACTTTGATTTATTCATTAAATTACAACTAAACTTCCTAATCAACAAAACACCATCTAAATCTCAAGGGATTTTCCAAAGAGTCAAGACTCTGATCAAGAAGTTTCAGAAATATAAAATTTTAGGGAACAAAAAAAGATCACAAGCCATGGAACTCCCACACTGGTGACTGCATATACTTTCTTACATGTTCTTAGGCCACTTTTTAAAACATTTATAATTTGTGTCCTAAAATTATAGCTGCATTTTTTCATCACGAAAACAAGATACGAATCTAGAGGGCATTTCCAAAGACTATGATCAAGGAGTTGAAAATTATAAACCTCTTATGGAATGAAAAAGCTCAAAAGCTTTTTCCTAAGAGTCAAGACATGATCAAGGAGTTCTAGAATTATAAATTTTCGAGGAACCAAAAAACTCATAGGCCATAGAACTCCTATGTTGGTGACTGTCCCTACTTTTCTTAAATACTCTTGGCCACTCTTTTTATCTTTTCTATTGTTGCTTAAATTATGGCTATACCTTTTCATCATCAAAACAATATGATGCTGAAAGTCATTTCCAATGATTGATCAAAGAGTTCTAGAATTAAAAACTTCTTATGGAAGGTGAGGAGCAGAGAACCAAAACAGAAAAGTTCGTTTAAATTTTGCCTTAATGGCTCCAAACATCACAAGAAACATAATTCTTCAACATCAATATTGAACATAGATATTAAAACTTTCTTGCTTAGATAGTGCAACCATTTCAGATACTTAGTCATTTAAAGAATTAAAATATGACTTTACCTGCCTAGTGTTAAAGTTTGTGCAGCTGCGAGACCCATTCTCATAGAGGATGGTACCCTAGTCAGTTGACTGGGATAGAGTAAGACCCTAGAAGGTACCCTAGGGCCCCCATTAGTCTCCTGGGGTTCTTGGTCTAGGACCAAGTAGGTTGATGCCATGGCAAAGCCCCTAGCATGTGGCTAGGGCCCCTATATGCCTCTAGGGTATTCTGGTTTGGAACCAGGGACACGATGTCTAAGTAGAGCCTGTAGGTAGAGGCAGAGATATATTCTAGTCTTGAACCAGGGACACGATGTCCAAGTAGGTCCTGCAGGTAGTTGATCAACTTTCAATGTAAGACTGAAACTCAGCTTAGTACTGAGAACCATTCTGCGAGAGAATGGAGGACCCAGTCAGGGTCCAGGGATTGATCAACTTGATTCAGTGTGACACTGAAACTCAGCGTAAGGCTGAAAGCCATTTATTAAGAATGGAAGATAATGATGTCCCCTCTCCTAATCGGTTATTGCTAGGTTGCTTCTCAAGGGACTGGCCACCCCTTGACAATGTCCCTAGTGCCTAATCTTTAGGAGCAGTGTTAAGGACAAAAATGATTGTACCATCCGTTTGGATCTTCCCCTTTATACACTGATGACAAAAGAATATATAAAACCATGTACCTTGAGAGAGAAAAGTCTTTGGTCTTATTTGTCCTAATTGAATGATTGTCCACCCTTACGATTCACCTTGATTTTGTGATTGTTGACTATGGGTCCTATTTATACTTGGTCCTAGCACCCTCACTTATGTGTACCTTTTGACTATAATGAATCCTACTCTATGGAGCGTGTTTACCTAATGGTTTGTTAAAGACTATTGAGCCATATATATTGTTATGGTTACCTTAGGTTTTGGACCATTGACTTACCTATAGTTTTGGACTATTCATTTTATGTTAGACCTTTAGACTTTCACTTTATGACTTTATTTAAATTATTATTTTGTAGTCTTATTAATAAAATCTTTATGATTTTATTAATAAAGACTTTTGATGTTTAAGACCCTTTTACTTTTTAAATACATTTTTGATATTATTTTTTTTAATTGATCCATTTTTGTTATTGTTTACTTAGGACCACTTACCCATTCCTAAGTTCCTAAGTCTAACCAATTTTTGGTTCTCCTAACCTTATAAAATGGCTTTAGCCAAGAGTTGGTTTTAATGTATCTGAATCTCACGTAAATTCTTCACGGGCTCGTTTTATGCGTGGGTTTATCCTCAGCGATTTGGTTTATCCTCAGCGATTTGTGATCTTTGTCCTTTGCGTTTTATGCGTGGGTTTATCCTCAGCGATTTGTGATCTTTGTCCTCTGCGTTTTATTCATGGGTTTATCCTTAGCGATTTCACTCCATCGTGATCTCTGTTCTCTGCTCGTTATCTTCATGGGCTTATCCTCACGTTTTATCTCTGTGTGACTGCTTATGGGTTTACCTTTATGATTTGTATCTACGGTTTATCTCAGCATGAGTTATTATGGATTTTACCTCAGTGTGCTGGATTCCTTTCCCCGAGTGTGGACTGTGTATTTATCATCATGACTGTCAAGAGAGTTTTGATTGTGCTAAGTGACTGTGTGTCCTTAGCATGAATGTTTTGGGCATGTTTGAATTACTCTAGCCTGTACTTTTGATTGACATCTCTCTGTTGAATAAGAGCCTGAGGTCTGTTTATGTTTGCTTTATTCCTCTCTCTCAAGGTATGTATATGGTTACCCAGTTTGACTTGTCCCTTCGGTGACAAGATCAAACTTAGAAATATCTGAGTATAAAGTGGATCCAACAATGGTATGATTTGTTGTTACTGTATCTATTGTTTTATGTACATGGTATTTGAAGTGAAACATCTCAACTTCAATGCAGTGACCAGCAGAGCATTAAAATTAACGCAATGACCAGCAGAGCGTTGAGTTGAAAGAGATGAAAATTATTTTCTTGCTTTATTATAGTTTAAATGTTATTAGCGACACTATTCTGAATTTGAATTTACATGGTCATGCTCTTATGTTTATTATGTGTATTAAAACATCACTACTTCTTAAAAATCAACACCCAACATATGTTCCAAAACCAGCCCTTTGCATGTTCTTTCCAAATGTGAAGAATAGACAGCTGCAATTACAAAGGCATTATTACGATAGTGTTTTCAACTAGAAAGTTGTTCAAGTCACATATGACAAGTCTCAAGTGGTGTGTCCAAGGCTTTGGAAGTGGTATGGTGTAACTACTCTGTCTTAAATAACTCAAATCTACAGTCTAATATTTCTGTTACATGCCTTGTTAGCACATTGGAGCTCTCACTTGGTAAGAGCTGATGCATTCTGTCAGATCTGATGGAATCCTAATTTGCAATGATGGTGGGAAAAAGATTTAGAATGCCACGACATAACAGTAAATAGATTCTTCTATAATGGGGGAAGAGATGCCTCTTAGAAATTCAAGATAACATGGGTATTGATGCCAATGTGGGGGTAGTAAGAGGTATAGGCAGCAAGTGGCAAGATATAATGATCCAATCATTTAGAAGCCATTGCATGACATAGATAATCATGGTATTGCCATCTATCAGATTTCAATCATGGTGATAACAGTTGAATTAATTTCCACCAAGAACATAATTGGACACGTTAAGCAGAAAAAATTATCAGCTGGCTTGCACATTAATGTGGCAGGATATCAATGACCCAATCATTGAGAAGCCACTGCACAACATAGATAATCATGGTAAATTGTCAATCTATCAAATTTCAATAAAGGTGATGGCAATTGAATCAATTTCCACCAGGAACATAATTGGACAAGTTAAGCAGAACAAATTATCAGCTAACATGCACATTAATGAAGGGGATGTGATGCCAAGATTATTTGAGCTAATCATTATCTCACTTGCTCCCATTCAATATGGAGAAACAATGAAACCTATCTACTCTCAAGGAAAAGGCAGAACAGGGGAACTGGTCTGGGATTTCAAAATTATGCCAAAGGGAGACTCAAAGAAAGATGCCATGAGGATGGAATCAACTCCATTAAGAAGGAACACAGAAAAGGAAGGAGATATTTTATCCAGCCTGAGTCAAAGAACAAAAACTGAGACAGAGGATCATCTATACTGAAATGTGAGTCGGTAATGTGCAAGCTTTAAAGTTGTTCCATCCTTCACCACAATGGGAGAAACTGGAGGAGCGTAAACGTCAGGTAAAGCCCCGAGAAAGGAAGAAAATGTCTAGGAGGAAGGTGGCCATTGGTGTTTTTCCCTAGAAGAGATGAACCGGATGCAAGCAAGGAGGAATATTTTCAATACCTGGACTGGTAGTGTGCAAATAAAGATATTTTGGTGGGTCTTGGGAGCGACTTAATGAAGAGGAGATTTATGCAATCTCCAAGTTGGGAAAGGAAAAGGCATCATAGGAAATGCACCACCAGATATGTCTGAAGCAACTATGGAAGAAATACTGCAATCATTGGAAAACCACATGGCAATCCAGCCATTATTTATAGAGTATCTTCTTCACAAGCTTGAGGTTAGGAAGATGAAAGGTTTTAGCAGCGAGGAATTTGAAGTCTAGCAGGCAATGCAACAGAAGTTCTCTACCTTCTTCAATTTGATATCATGTTCATGGAGGTAAACAATATGGTTTTTGTTCCTTTTTCTAAAGATATTTTAAAGTCAAGACATAATTCTGTGATCTCCAAAGCTACTTTTTGTAAGACACAATATTGTCATCGCTAGATGTGTTGCAGGTAATCAATTTTGCATGATTTTAAGACATCATATCAGGCCAAGGACTGGTATACAGGCCCCAGGTATGAGAACATTTAGACATTATATGTCTAACAATAGTAGTGTTATAAGAATGCATACAAGCCACCCTATGTGAGTAATGAGCTAATCCCTTTCGTGAAGCCAAATAAGAGAAATAAGGAAATAATTCTTCAATACCAAACTTAGTCCTGCTATCTATAAAATGAAAACTAATTTTTACCTAAACAAATGACCCAAAGGATTGAGACCCTATGACATGACCCAAATAAGAATCAAGCCAAAAATGAAGAAAACATATTTTTTGCAAATACAAGTTCCAAAATTAAAGACTGAAAAGAAACAGAGCCAAAAAACATACAATGTTGTTCGGAGAAAAATGTTGCGGTCATCGCAACAATCCATCAGGTCACCCTCCCACATTCTATGCACTCCCTCGTTGGATTCCCAGTCTAGCAACCTCCAAAACTCAAATGACAAGTGTTCACTTTGCATAGCCATGGTTGCACAAAGGACATCAAAATCAAGCACTGGCATTCCCTCTTTGGGGGAATCCAAGGCATAATCCTGATAACCAACACTAGGTCTTCCATCCTTACAATTTACAGATCCTCCTTCCTGTAAAACATTACTACTGCAAATTCACCTTTGATTTTCTCATCCTGCAATCCTTTATAGGCTTTCTGGACCTCCATGACTTAAAAAAATTAACAAAGGATTCGCTGGCCTTTACAACTCACACTTGGGAAAATTTATATTCAAAGGATTCTGTGCAAAGCTTTAAATAAATTGATATTTCACCGGCCTTTACAAATCCAGGTCACGAAAACAATCCATTCAAATCTTTTCTGAGCAGTGCTTTAATTGTAAGGATATTTCACCGCCCTTTACAACTCATAGCTGCCCACATTTCCATTCAGTGGTTTTATTTCCAAAGCTTATAAATTATTTCTCATAGTACCTCTATTTGCATACTTAGACCAGCAAATATCTCCATAAAATTGCACAAGTTTCTATATAAAGCTTTTCTGTACAGAGCTTTAAAGGCCGCCTACATTGCCCATATTTCCAGATATATACCAGCAAAGATCATAAATGTATTTGCAATAACAGGCCGCCAAGGTTTGAAGCCCGTTCCGCGCAGGCCTTGAGCTTAATGTAGAAAAGAAATCTCTACCAAAATACAATCACTGACCTTTATATCACGGAAAATCTGGCTTACCCCATTGAAGAATGTTTAGGGGCTAATTTAGATGATGCACCTAGCCAACACCAGCCGTAATAATCCTTACCATGGACATGCTTAACATAATACCACTTTTGAGTCGCTTCCTTGTGTAGCAGAAATCCATCATCCCTCTTAATATGAGGATCGACAATAGCCACCATATGTCAGCCTTTTGTCATGATCTTATTCTGCATCTCTCCTGGATTCGGAAAGAGAAAGTTGTCCCATGTAAAGTATCTCTTCCCATCAGTGTGCTCAATGTCAAGCTAGAGAAAATCATAAGGTATATCAAACTCATCAAACTTGGCATCAACATTTGCTACATATTCCTCGTCTCTCTAAGCTTGTTTTCTTTTTCTAAATGTAACTCTGTAGATAGTGACACACCATCCAATTTCATTGCTGCAATATTGTTTATCTTCACCTTAAATTTTGATGAACCTGTCACCTTTAAGGCTATCAAGGACCTACATTTGTCTAATTAAGTAAGACTTATTAAGGCCATCAAGGACCTGCTATTGTTTACTTAAGTAAATCACAATCAAGGACTGTTCTATTGACTAGGAGTGCTTAACTTGTCATTAAGGTGACTAGCAGAGATTGCAATTACTCTATTAGACACGAGTAAGATAAAAGCTAACTAAAACGCTCCATTTTTCATAAAAACTTGTTAATTTTTTGCTTGAAAATTGTTATTTCGATCTTTTTTCAATTTCTACAATTTTTTTGGACTGCCCTAGACTAATTGGCCGATTTTAAAACGACCCAAAACATTAAAATTACGATTTAAACTCTCCAAATAATGATGTAGACCATAATTGGTCTGCCAGATTCCAGGGGGTTGGGGGCATTTTGGTTAGCGCTTATACTGCTCCTATTAGACATCTAAAGATGTTAGCCTAGATAACCTAAAGATCAAATACTTGTTAAGAATTTTTTTACGATTTATCCCAGATTTTCTCAATTGAAAGTCCATAACATATATTTTTGGAGCAAAGCCTAGATCAAAGTCTTAAAGGTGAAATATCCATGATCTATGCTGAAACAAATAGAATTTCACCTGAATTCCATTAAATTTAGGATTAAACAATTTAGAGAATGCTCATGTTCTAAGGGAATAAGCTATAACAGTATAAGAAAAACTAACAGGCCAAGGCATTTAGAACTATGAGACTTGATGATGATTTATAATACACTAAGAATTCATTTATGATGGTCCTTTCATTGTACCTGCTTGCATAGTGAATTCTAACGATGGGGTTCCTCTCTCCCACTAATGGAGAATGTTGTAAAGAATATGGCATATGTTTGAGGCCTAAAAAATATTGATTTTGAGATGGAGAAACTCATGCACATTTCAGACAAGGTGGAATACGTCGCTGGTCACTCTGGATAAAAAGGCCATAAGATTTTGAAATAAATTAGAGTAAATTGCAAATGGCAGTGTAACTGCCAGAGAAATGGTGAAGGTAATTCTAATATCTGTTTTTTTTTGCACTTTGAAGCTTGCAGGACTGAGAAATATTAATTTCCATATGGACAGACTTTTGTGAACTTCAGATATTTTAAGGTACCCATTTAGCAAGTGGCCAAAATGAAAGAAATTATAGTTGATGTTTGTAGGAAGTCAAATTCAATGAAGATGGAAAATGGAAACACCGTTGATGTGTAAGAAGCATAGTTCTCTTGAATATCAAGGGCCACAAATAGCAGGCTTCCCCATCAATTACAGGGAATAATCAAAATACAACTATTCAATGCTAATGTAGAGCAATCCATATGGTATTGTATCTCTTTTGTTTCTATTTACTCATGTCACTGTTCTTACTAAGCATGTTCTCAAATATCCTACATAACTCATTGTTCTTACTAAGTATGTTAGCTCAACCAGTTGTTTCCAATGTTGCTAGGCATTGGCTTGTTCCATGCCAACAGGAGCCTAGTTTCAACCCCCCTGGGTTAGGCACAAGAGCCTACAGTGTATGTCGACCAGTTTACTAGGATGCCATCCACAAATGTGGGGAAGCATCCCTTGGGTTTCCCCATGAGGTTTTCCTTGGAAAAAAAAAATCTTACATAACTTTTCCTCTGATTTGAATGGATTCCACTTAATGCTTCTATCATAGATTCAGTGCGCTTTCAATTTACACATCCCACATTCTTGGTTAGAAACAGGGAAGAAAGATCTAGGGTAAAAGGATATCCTTTTCATGTAAGAAAATTTTCCATATATTCCCTGCTAGACCAATTCACATTGCAGCTTATTTGCATATCAGCACTCTGAAAAAGTAAGAATATGCTCCATATCTCCAAGGCCAGTAAATAATATGCAAGAAGAAAACAATGAACCATCAAGTGCACTTGGATATAGAAAAATAAATGAAATTGGCCATAATCTATTACTAAAAACATCAACCATATATGACAATGCCCAGTGGTACTCCCACATTTAACACAATCTATGCTTTGAAATTGTTTGCAGAATGCTGGCTTCACAACCATTAGGATTCCAAGATCATAATATAAATAATGAAATATGACAACAAATAGCAACAAGGTGATGGGCTCCTAGATTCTCCCACACTTCAATAGGTGATGTCAATCCATCAAGATGGAAGAGGAGGTCTCTTGAAATGATCAGACACAAAAGACCATAGGCCTCATCCCTCTTATTGTGCCATTTAATTTTCTCTGCAATTGCATTGGGCTCTACCTCAGTTGTCATAGTAACCCTGTAGAGAATTTTTGCTCTCAATAATATCTCAATATCATCTTTCCACTCAAATAAATTGAATGGAGTTAAGATGATCTTCTGAGATTGGTCCATAGCTCAAAAACGGTGCCCTCCAGTCAGCAGAATGCGCTCCCAATCAATGATGTTGAACCTGCAATAAAAAATTGAAAGGATAGAAATCAATATACAAAGGATTTAATACCATGTGGAAATTGAAACCAAGAGATAGAATAATTACACTCACAAAATTGCTAATCAAACATGCAAAATTAACACCAAAGGAGACTGAAATTGGAGCATAACACTAATCTGTATTGAGTGAGTGTACATTAGCCAACCTTGTGAAGTAATAGGATGCTATAATATATAATTACATTAGAGAATCAAATTCATAATGATTCCATTCAAAATACTAAAAAAGCAGGCTCACTAAATCTAGTCAAATCCCCCATAGGTGCAAAAAGCAGTTTCCAATTCTAAGTAGATGCTCACAAATTTGCTAAGTCAAAAGGGAAAGGTAAAGAGGGATGGAAATACAACTCATACATGATTTTATTTGGAGAAAATGAGGGAGGATGATGTCGGTAAAAAAAAAACAAGTCAACTACACCTAGTCTAGCTTTTCCTTTTGCCTTAAATAAGAAATAAAACAAGGCACCTTTTTAGAAAAAGCAGATATGTGCTTTAGAGAATCTAGAATAAAGAAGGCATGCTAAATTGGGTTTCTAGGATGTTTCCCAAATGTTGCATGACTCAGTTTTAGCATGTGCTGACTTCTAGGACATGTAGAAGGCAGCTAGCATAGAATGGAATCTAGGAAACTAGGTAATAAGACAAAAATAATTAAATTAATTTCTAATCTAGGTAACTGTGGGTTGATTATTCTAACAGATAATTCAACCTCTTCTTTGATAATGAGAACAATCTCTTGTGCATTAATGGAAGTATATGAGGGAGATTCGAATATCCTAGCCAGGATCTGATACCATATTAGATTCTGACATACAGATCTTGGGATATAAATAGTCTTCACATAGATTGCAAAAAATATATATAAAGCAGAATATTTCTATTAGACAATGAGTTGAAGAACAATATGAGAAATATTCAATTATAATAATATTCACATTATGGGTGAATATATAAACAACAATCAAGGAATAATTCAAATACATGAAGAGGCAGTTGAGTCTACCAACCTAGACTAACTTATGAGCTAACTCAGTGTGGGAAAATCACCACTAGAGGTAACTAGTGCAACTCCAGATCACTAAAATAGTTAATAACTAGTTAACTAAATAGTCTAGGCGAACAAAGTCTCACAACCAATTAAATAAAGAGGGTAGGTGAACAAAGGCTCTGGCATTCCCTTAAATCATGTAAACTGGTACTAGAGACACTGGAAGTGATCTAACTGACGGGGTTCAAAGCACAACTGGACATGATTGAATACCTACTGGAGTCAACCACTGGACACTGATGGTGACACTCCAAGTGGGTTCCTAAATTATAGGGATTGATCCATGGAGCACCAAATGCATGCAGACAGGTGCAGTAAAAGGTAAATGTCTAGTAGATGTGTCCCCCATGCACTGGTGAAGTGATGAAGACCTACTAATACAGGGAAATAAAAAAATATAATTTATGTGGACAAAGAGAGGATTAATAATAATACTCACAGTTTCATATTAATAATTTGAAGCAGAGGACCAAGTTGAATTAGTTTATGAAATTTAAGATGAGGTTCACACTGATCCAAATCCAGATCCAGTCCCTACTCCCAATCCTATGCCTAAGTGGAATCAGAAGGTTATTGAGGCAGCTGGGAACGCGAATGGAGAGTCATCTAACATGAGGAGAACAAGATCCGAGTTTCAAAAAAAGATCCTTGCGCTATGTCAAGAAAATTCATTTCTTTCAAAGATATGCAACAAGATCCTAGAGATATGTTACATGATGGTAAGGTCTAATCAACAATTCTTCTAACTAAAGAAAAAAATTGGATCATGTCACTCTTCCTCCAAAAAGAAGAGACAAAGGCGACATTCCTTCTCCTATCGATCATCGGATTGGAAGAAGATAGAAAATTTCACATGCATAGTCCTAAGAACCTAGTCCAAACAAGAAGCATCACACTGTATTACTGCTTCAAAAATATGGAGATTGTAGAAATATTTTCACAAGTTTTTACTTAAGAATATTTTTTTCTCTTAGTATGAAACCTTGTTCCTGATTTTCCTACTTATTTTGAGGTGGGGTTCCCATGAGTTTTTCCCCATTTCCTCGGTTTTGTTAAGCAATTATTATTTTTTTGCATTTAGATTGTATGAGTGACCTTTGGTCTTAGTTTCTAGGGCCCATGTTGTCCAAAGTCAATATTTAGGGGATTTTTTGGGATTATTATTAATCCTCCCTTTTGACCACATAGTCTATCTTTCCATTTTCCTAGCTTAGGAGGTCTTCATCACTCCACTAGTGCATGTGGGGCACACCTAGGGGACATCTACCACTTAGTGCACCTATTTGCATGAGTTTAGGTTTCCTAGGGAGCAATCCCTATAATTTAGGAACCCACTCTGAGAGCTGCCATCAATCTCCAACAATTTACTCTAGTAAATATTTAGTTCAGTCCAGTTATGCTCTGATTCCCATCAGTTAGATCACTCTTAATAATCCTAGTACTATTTTCCATGATTCAGGGGAAGTAGGGCGCATTTTCTCACTTTCCCTCATTAGTTAACTAGTTGTGGAATGTTTTAATTATCCATATTTGCATTAGTGAGCTCTAGTGGTGATTTTCCCACACCGAGTTAGTTGTAGAGTCAGTCTAGGTTGATAGATTCAAATCCTATCTTAGGTATTCAAATTATCCTATATGTATTACCACTGTATTAATTAATTATATATTGATTAATGGATTATGATTAATTATTCCAATTATTAGTCTCATGAGTGTTTTATCTGCCATGAATCTATTGATAAGTTTTCATTGAATTGTTAATTATTTTTCAACCTTCCATTAATATTTCTTTCATTCAGGCCTGGAGATCCCTGGTTAACCAAAATTAACAATATCATAATCACAAATCTATACATTGACACTTAAATATCCAAGTATTCCTATCATGGCATATTGAGATTGACACTTCCAATCAATCTTCTTAACACTAAGAAATAATGTCAAACTTTGTACATACAATTCCATTAAACAATATTCAAACACATAATTGACATCTGGATGTACCATCTAAGGTTATTTTGTATGCTTCCTCACCTTCTTTTGTAATTTTATTCATTTTAACATAAACATGATGGTCATATCTTGAAAGAATTAGCAATTATCATGTAGTCCTCCTCATGGTGTACATGTGTACATAGAAAATTTCATGGTCATTATTTCCAATCTTTGTAAACAAAAGACATGGCCATGGTCATTCACCTATTGCTTATTCTCAATCCTCAAGTCGTGAACACCATAGGAGAAATTATGTCCTCTATTATAGTGTAGTCTAAGACCTTTTTTCCAAATATTTTGGGTTTTTTGTTCTCAATTGGAATTTCTACTGCATTACATCATGCCCCATCCAACAGAAGGATGATACCCCTTTGCTGATATACATTCCCTCAGGAATATCTCCTACCGATTGTCTTCAAGATGTGCATAAAACCAAGGCATCTTCATAGTTGTTGAAAATAACATCTCTTATTAATTTATTATTCTTATTATTACATGTTATTTTTTTTCAATCTTAAGATAATATACACAATCTAAACAAAATATGTATCTTGCACTTCTTGTTATCTCAATCATAGATTCATGGATTCAATGTCCTTTCTATCCTCTTTTCAATCAACATTTTAAATGGATCCAATACTAGTAGTCCTACTACTTTATACAATAAAATCTTGTCCATAGCACATTTAGTTCTAAGTACAACTTCCTATGTTAAGATAATCAAATAATAAAACAATCAAGGTTTGCACTTGAACATATAGGTCACTTGTGACTCACAAAAACTAAACTATCATAAGTTTCTTTTTTTCACAAGTCTCAAGTCTTGTACTAATGTAAAGTTTCAGTGTAACAGTTTAGTGTAATGTTTTAGTGAAATGTTTCGATGTAATGGTCAGTGTAATGTTTATATGGTGAGAGTTTTATTTTATTTAATCAATAACTCATTTTCATTGCTTTGTACTTATGTTTCTTAGAGAACCTAGGTTTTGTAAGTATGAGGTCCTTATTGTAACCTTTGGCTACTCACAACCGTAGGACCTTAGTTCTCACCATGACCATACAACCATACACAAGTCCATTTAACTACAACTTGTTTACAAATAGACAATCACAATATTATCTCATCAATCTACATAATTTGGTGATCATTCAAATTACTTTACACACAATGATTTCTAGTCACCACTTTTTTCAAATTCTATGTATGTACATTCTCAACACACTAGCATTCTTAAAAGTCCATAAATTGATATACAGTTATTTTCATGTGAAATTAAATTTAAAGTTCCATTTTTGTCATTATTTTATAGTATATATATCATCACAAATATTCCCTTTTGATTATTAGGTATAAGGTATTCACTAGTCATATTTTAGTTAACTCATAATAAAGGTTTAATAAATATTTAGTTACCTATTTCAAAACAAACCATTGCATTATCGACATATCAGATACTACTTGGTCAAAGCAATGACTTCTTCTCTCTTTTAGCATCAACTTTCACACCCATGTTTAAGGCTTCATTATTTTAACTTTGCTTCCCCTTGAAAATGTTTCATGTAATAATGTACATATGATCACTCATACATACATCCTTTAGCTGCACACACTAGAACTTGCAAAGAACTATTGACATCATAATCATTTCATAAAAAAATTATAGTGAAAATAAAATATATCGTTGTACATAATCTCGACGTAATAAAACTCATGTATTAGTATGCATACATTTATGCCCACTTCCCATTGTACTTAGAATTATTTAGTTATTTCTTCATGTTTAATAAAGTATAATAACGTATAATAACCACATACCATATCATTACTCAATATAACCTAGAAGTAATGGAATTCATCATTGAGAGTTACTAACTTTATCTAACCTTCTTAGCATCATTCACAGAATGCATAACGTACCATGTATAAATGAATGTGTAACTCATTCCTTGAGTATGTAACAAAAAACAATCTTGATTATCAATCTAATATTATCAGATTTGCATTCCATTCCTCGTCATAAGCTGAAAATATTACCAACATCTGCATGTTCAAGCACGTCTATGTGCATTTCATTATAGTAGTTCATCATTATCAAAGACATGAATACTTATTTATTTATTTTGATGCACTTCTTACTATATAATAAAGTCATAATCATGTTCATGACTATTATGCAACATAAGTTTAAAAGAGAAGGAAGAAATATAAATTTAAAAATATTTGCTTTCTCAGAACTTTCTTAGTTAGTAGTGGACTTTAGCCTTTGTCTAGTATCATTCACTCACGCAAATCATTAGTGAAGATATACAAAATTTTAAGCAGTATCCTACCATTATTCATATGGAATTTTGTTTGTAAATAAATTAAGGTAAAGGAGAAGGAACTTTCCTCATCGCCATTGTTATGACTGATTTTACCACACTTGGTAGATCACATCTTTATGGCCTTCCATGTCCCTTTGCAGACTCGTTGGATCCCCTTCGCTCAAATTATACTTTGATGTCCCAAGAAAGTCCCCAAAAAACACCTATTTATGTGTATAAGCGAATTTTAAAGCAACATCCACATGTACACGCAACGTTTGAGCCAAAACCCACGTACATTGGGAAATGTACATAAAGATAAACATTTTTGGATTTTTCCTCATAGAGTCCTGAATAACTTGAATCTAGGCCTTCCATATGCCTTGAGAATGCTCGGACTTGACCCTCCATTTCCTATTTGGAGTGATATATATTGAGCCTCTTGGATACATTGAAGGATGAGAATTTGGAGAGAAAGGAAACTATATTTCATTGTTTCCTCACTTGTTTATGCTTGAGTCTGCATCCCTTTGTCCCTTTGGAGCACATGGTGCTGCTAGTGCCAAGCTTGAATTTTATTTGTAAGCTTTCCATTGTAATGGAGGATTGAAGTGGCGGAGTCCCAGGTGGAGGAATCCATTTCTCCGGTTCTAAGAAGTGTAGTCAGAGTTTGTCACTGTTCTATCTCTGTTTTACTAATAGAAATATCCATTTCCTATCCAATATATGTGCATAACTATGAATATTGTATCCATGAATGTAGTTATTTGCTTATACATGATGGTTTATATATACTAGAGTAGGCCTAACAATTTGATATATAACATGCTTATCTTGTTTGTTGTTGTTGAGAATGAATTGTGAATACAAGTGTGTTGGAAAAGCTCAACGGGGATCTACATCAACCATCCTGAATAAGGTATGCTTCATATCCTTTAGTGTTAGATGTCTTTATTTTTCTTGCATATTGGAATGGATTGATTTTTGTTTACGTTCAGTCTATTGTGCTACACCCCAAGGCATAGGAAGTTTCTCTCCCAAACAGAATTGGTGACTCCATTGGGGATGTTGCTTGTTTTTCTTTGGTGCTTGCAGGTATAATGTGCTTGAACTGCTATCTATTTCCCCCTGTTTCTGTGTCATATTTAGTAGTATGTTCATCCATTGGCACTCCCCTAGAATGGTTTGACCCTTGGCCTGCTCTTTACCACTTTCTTCTCTGTATACGCATCTTTTTGGCTAAAAGTTGCGTACATATGCAGGTTTTTGGACAAAAGTCACGTATACATGCAGGTTTTCAACCAAAAGTCATGTATACATGCATGTTTTTGGCTAAAAGTCACGTACATATGCTACTGTCCTTTGAACAGTCATGTACATCCTCCCTTTTCTAGTTGAGTTTGATGTGGGAAGTTGTTAGGTGGGTTGTGAGTGTGGCTGGGTCTTCCTGGGTACTGATGTTGTCTATTGAATTCTTCTTTTATGACCAGAGACTGCTTTTTCAAACAGGGGGTTCACTAGAGAGGCAATATCATGTCACGTCCATTTATATTGGGGATTTGAAGTCCTAAAAACCTTAAAAATATATTGCCTTATATTAAGGGGTCAAGGGGGGTTTCTTAATTTGGCATAGTAATATAAATATTGGGGGTTATTTTATTTGGGTGGGTGAGGAATAACATTAAAATCATGGGATGGATTCATATAATAGCTTCTTCTTCATATATTTGGAGGTTGCTTGCAAAGACTTGTATTCTCACCAATTTCTCTTGTATCTCACAAAAGGCTGTGCCTTTTTGGATTGCTCATCGAATCCTCTTGATGACCTATTCCTGGAGAACAAGCAAGAACTACAAAATCTTTTGGATCAAAATGCTAATAGCCATGCTCCCATAACACGACTTAAGGTGTTGACATAGCCTTGATTACTGATTTTTTTTAAATATTAGCTTGTTTTATCATATATATATATATATATATAATGTGTGTGCATGTCAAATATTTATGTTGAATAGAATTTTATGCAATGTTAAGTAAAGTTAAATTTAGAAAGTGATTGTATACAAGATGGTCAATTAAAGTAGAGGAAATTTAGCACAATGGACAAGAAATATTTCATTAGGACTTACTTTTTTTCAATTGATTGTTTCAATTTTTTAAAACATGTTTAAAGTTTTCTTAGTATGTTTCTCCCATGAGTAAATACTATTTATTTGTTGTAGTTTGTTCTTAGTGAAAATGCAGTGTTTATACACATCTTGTCTCAATAAATAAAATACAATGAAATATAAGGAAGTCCATCCTCGAAAGGGTTTCAATTTTGCATTTCTATGGAGTTTAATTTTATAAGCTAATAGAAAACATGAGCTCTCTATAGATATACTTGTATTTACATGATATAAAATTGGTAGACTGGCATGTTGTGGTGTGAAACATATGCAATTCTCATCTTTTCTAAGCATTGCAGTGACTATTGGACTATCAAACTTTTACATTCTTTGTTACATTGGTCTCTTGACTAGGTTTGCTTTTACTCATTTTCCCTTCCCCATTACTTTTTCATTGGGTCTTCCACTATCCAATGCTAGAAAATGAAAAGTCACCCCTACATTCTTGGTGGGATTATTATTAGCATTATACTATTATATTATTTAGCAACTTGTTTGCTTATACTAAGACGTGTTATAGATCTTGCTTGTTACAATTTGATAATATGATATAAAGGGGGTGTTAAAAATGGGTTAATAAAAATGGATACCTACAATACCTGGTAAAACTAGGGGTTTTCTTAATTGAAAAGGTATATAGGGAGGAGGATTCAAAAATAGGATTTTAAGAGGCATTTTCTAATATTTAGTGAAATTAGGGATATTCTTTAATATCCTACGAACGCTCGTGCTATGTAACAAGTTCACTAAGTGAACCCCCGTGCTTTTTCATTGATTTTTCTTTGAAAGTAGTTCTAGTCATTAATCTCCTTTTTGGTTTTTCTATTAGTACATTAGTATTTTTGTCTCGGTGTCTATCTTGTCTTGTGTTTGATGCTTGCTACAGAGACTGAGAATTTTAATGACTTTTATTTCATTTTTCTTTCTTTTATAGTGAAAATACAAGATCATTATATAGTTGAATTCTTACTTGCATTTCACATATGGATTTAAGGAGGTACCTGCAATGGATTGCTTTGATGAGATTTGTGTTTAGGATTTCATATCGGAAGGATTGCATTGGAATTCACAAGGGAATGAATATTTTTGCAATTCATGTACTAGCATACCCCTTCTTTGTATTTAAATACAAAATTGCACTTGGCATTGTTTGATAGGTGTGTATACTTACTTTCACTATTGATTCATAACATGATTGTTTACACGGTTATTTCCTTTGAGTAATCACAACCTTAAAATCAAAGCTTAATTTAAAATGAATTACACATTTTTCTTTGATAAGGTACATCAATAAGATTAGGTTTTAGAGTCTTGGAATAGGTTGTGTGAGTAAATTTACCCAACACTACTAAACCAAACATAGTAGGTGTCTATCCATGTGAAAGAGTGAAATATTTGGTATAATTAGTGTTCTCATGAGGCTCCTCTTACATAGGATTTAAGCACGAGGAAACATACACGATTGTGGTTGGGATATCCCCTAGCCAATTTCTGTGAGCGCCAAAGATATTTCTAGGATCTTGTTATACACCTGAATGGCACCTCTCCATCCGAGTGCGGATATCCCTCATGTCGGCACACAAAAGGACACTTATGGATTGAGGTTTCCCATATTCACTATACCTTGTCTTATGATGAAGTACATTCCCTATATACCCAGCTGATTACTTTTCCATTTTGCCATGTTGAGTTGTATTCGCGACTCTCTATATTGACAACTCGTGCATCATTCGCGAGTCTCTTATACAGCAAGTCGTGAATCCTTGTATTCGCGGGTTACTCTTCTATAGAGTCGCGAATCATTCGCGGGTTGCTCTACTACAGACCCGCGAATGGTTTCCTCAACATTAAAACATAAAACCTCGCGCTAATGGAAGATTAGTTTACTCATTTAACTTAATCTTCTTAACTGCCACAACCTCCCTAACCTTCGAGAAATGCCTCGTTTCATCCATATAAATAGAGGCCTTGGGGAGGGTGTTTGATAGTCATACTTGGAGAGCAAAGTTATGCTGGTGGATTGTCTACATAAATCTTTGGAGCAGAGAAACTCAGAGTCCTTTGGTGACAGAGGAGTCCTTGTTCAGACATTGGGTTGTAACCTAAACTCTTTCTATTATTGTTAATAAAGATATTACTTCTTCCATATGTGTTTCATATCTTGTAGATTGGTAAATGTTTACATTCCAATATGATATATGATTTGCCTAACCTGCATCTATATATATGAATCATTTTGTATCTGGAAGAGTGTTTATTAACAGGTGAAGGAGGAACTATCCTAGAGACTTTGGAAGTGGATCAGAGAGGGAGAAGATAGCAAGGATCAACCTTCGTTTAATACAAGTAAGTCCTTCTACTTTCCTATTTCCTATTCTGTGCTTTTAGAGTCAAACTGTCTGCAAGTAATGAGTATGTTGATAACCCCCCAGACCTAGGTTATTAGGTGAATTATCCTGTACAACAGAACTGGCGACTCCGCTGGGGAAGCCTAGTCTGCTTTAGGTCTTTTTCTGCCTTCCTGACCAGTGTTCGCTTGAAGTCTGCTTATGATTTTTATCCTACTTCTGAATGACTATCAGCATTTGAAAGTCTTGGGTTTTTTCTCTGTTTTTGAGAAATTTTTATACCCATCCGCGGGTTGTCCTTCTGGACAGTCACGAGTTTTGAGTTGCATTCGCGGGTTGTTCCATTGAACAGTCGCGAATCATTCGCGACTTGCACTGCTAGACAGTCGCGAGTACTCCTGGAAACTGGGATTTTTGTGTTAAAGTTTGCTTATTCTTCTTCCTGTTATAAGTCCTGTTTTCTAAGAAGATTTTCCTTAAGAGTGCTGTAGAGTTGTTTGGATATCTCAGGTGATCACATCTTAGTGCTTTTGAAAGCCCTTGAGTCCTTTTCACTTGTTTTATTTACTGTTTGCATCTTGAAGTTTTTGGCTTGTTTGGGTTGTTGGTGAGAGTGCCTGAGTCTAAATCAGTGATCAGGGTCTTAGACTCTGTCTTTCCAGTCTGATTTCTGTCAGTTATTGGTTTGCACTTGCCTGTTCAAAGTCTGCTTTGTACCTAAAAATCCCCTAGATCTTACTCGTATCTAGGGGATTTTTAGGTACCGTTTAGTTCTTTAGATATTTGGGCTTTTCTACCCTTCCCATACAGTAGATCCCTCCTACAACTGTCTACCTCAGTATTGGTTATATTGGGGTGAACTTAGTTTCCTTACCTAGGTATCATAGGGGGTACTTGCAGAGGTTATTCTGTGAGTGTCCTGTCCAGGTAGGGTTCAGACAACAGAGTCACTTTACGCATTGAATATTAGGGCCACTATAATTAGTAACACACCTTTGATTTTAGTGTATGGTATTTTCATGCCTCTCCTAGGCAATACATACCTTCTACATTCGGAAGCTTACTTATCCTCCCCTTGGCTTGCTTGCATTTTTTCTTTGATTTTCTTAGGAGTATGCTCTTTGTGCACTAGTTGGAGTTAGGGATCATGGTTACTCGAGTATATTTATGTTCTACATGTCTGATATCACTACTAGTATCTCGTCACCCACTCCAGGTGCTAGTGCAGACCCTACTGTTGGACTGGGGGGCACCACAACCCCTTACCTTGCTCTTAGATTTGGGAGTGGTCATATTCCATCATCTACTATGTTTTTGGTGTATTTTCACTCCTTTCACCAGGTATTAACACTAGTTTTCACCCTCATGGGGGTGGTGGTGGATACATGAACGTTGGGACTACACCTTACATTCCTTCTTATGTCCCACCGCATTGTTTCCTTTGGATGTAGTTGTCATGATTGTCCTCCCTATAACCTATAGTTTGGACTCTTTACTAACTATTTCCAGTTGTTTTGGACTAATATTGTTGTCATCTAGGGTCCAGTTTTTATACACTCCCTTTGAAGCTTTGACACGTTCGTGCCCATGACAGGTATAATTTCGAACTGACATATAGGTTAGGACTCCATATCCGCTTGCATTATGGATCTCCTCAGGACCATTTTACCTTCACTCTAGGTACGAACCCACTTCATCATGTCATGGAACCTTCATACTTCTATTAGAAGTGACATTATGTAAGCCGTACAAATTTCCTATACATGGCTTCCCTAGTTAGATCCCTTTTTGTGAATTTGTACCCTTGCAGAGATTTCTCCTTTAGGTTTGGAAGTCCCTTATAGTCCCTCCATGTCCTTGAGCAAGAGTTTAATGTCCCTCTTGAACTTTATGCTGGAAATCCCCCACAGGGACTCCCTTTTATACCAAGTTGTAATTTCATTTCATGCATTTTTCTTGCCTTATTGAGATTTATATCAGCTCCCCGCTTCAGAGTTATAAGCCATGTATCATGAGCTTGTCTCAATCCTATCCAAAAAAATCCTTTTACATATCCTTTGCAGCTTGATCATCCCTTACCGGGAGGATACCTTCCCCCGAGTTTCCTCATCCTCCACATGCTTCCTTGCATTGAGCATAGGTATGTTCCACTCCTTGGAACTAGTTTACTTTCCCGCGACACTCGTCTCCTCCTAGCTGTATATTATTTTTAAGTACTTTTATTCTTTTTCAATCTTTTCAAATCTGAAAAAGTACAAAAAAAATTTAAAAAAAAACATAAAAGAACTGGAGGGGAAATTATATTATCTTTGTAATTTATCGAGTCGTGTCTCCTTCGAACAGAGTGCTCTATATCACATCCATTGGTTGGGTTGTTAGTATGACATTAGGATCTGTAGTCATTACTCTGAGTTTTCTCCACCAACTAGTTATACTTCCAATCCCTATGGAGCTTCTGTTGATGCCTCCTGTGTTGTAGAGATGTCCTATTTTTCATATCGATTCTATGGTGCTTATATTCAGTCACCATTTTCCTTATGATATTGTTCAAAGGAATTTTATCCTGAGTTGACCATTCCTCAGTTATCTTGACTTTTCATGTAATCCATTCCCAGTATAGTTACTAGTTTGTGCATATCTTGTTCGTTTGAGTTATTCCACGTTATCCATCATTGCTGAGTACCTCGCGTTGGTTGATGGGGGATGCCCTAATTCCCTCCTTCTAGTGGATTCCATTCCATCGAATTTAGATCATTTATTCTGGAATAGTAGTCTAGAGTCCATTTGAGTTCCTTGATACTTACAGTCATCATTGGTAGGTTCTCTTGCCATCAACAGTTTTGGGAATACATAAATTTTCCCTGATCAATGGATTTTTCAAGTGATCGAACTTAACACATCTATTCACACTTGGTACCTTGATTCCCATTATCATTATTGGTGGGATATCTCGTATTTGTTAACAATATGCATCAATGACCACTAATCAGACGTTGGACCATCATGTTCGACCTTGACACCTTTATTCGTGTGATGGGACATGTACTCACATCGGTTTGCATAGAAGACCTCCGATATTGGTGGCATTCCACATATGCTACCTCCTTGATCGTGCCAGTATTCATGAGATGTCAGATATTATGACTAGATTCCAGTATATTATCAAATATCTTCATCCATTATGGAGATGTTTTCCATTGTATATTGTATGTGGAGATGACGACACGTGACATTTGTATACCATGCCTATTCATGGCCATTGTACTCTTATGTATGTGAGACTAATGCATGTATATTTGCAGTCACATGCATATATTTATCATTGTATTGTACTGATGAGTGGCTGGTTCTTCCACCTCAGTCTTCATTACTCCACTTATGGGGTGGATATAATGTATTTCGACCACCATGTTACCCCTTTGACCTCACACATTAGGGGGCATCTGTTATAGATGATTTTACCACACTTGGTAGATCACATCTTTATGGCCTTCCATGTCCCTTTGTAGACTCCTTGGATCCCCTTTGCTCAAATTATACTTTGATTTCCAAAGAAAGTCCCCCAAAAACACGTGTTTATGTGTATATGTGACTTTTAAAGCAACATCCGTGTGTACACGCAAATTTTGAGCCAAAACCCGCGTAAATCAAGAAATGTACATGAAGTCAAATGATTTTGGAGTTTCCCTCATACAATCTAAAATAAATTGACTGTTGGGCTTCCATATGCCTTGAGAATGCTTGAAATCGACCCTCCACTGCCTATTTGGAGTGCTATATATTGAGCTTCTTAGATACATTGAAGGAGGAGAATTTGGAGAGCAAGGAAACTATAGTTCATTGTTTCCTCACTTGTTTATGCTTGAGTCTGCATCCCTTTGTCCCTTTGGAGCACATGGTGCTACTATTTCCAAGATTTCCTTTGCTTTGTAATAATTCCATTGTGATGGAGGATTGAAGTGGTGGAGGCCCAGGTGGAGGACTCGATTTCTTCGGTTTGAAGAAGTGGTGACAGAGTTTGTCACTATTATATCTCTATTTCATTAATAGATATATCCATTACATGTCCAATACATGTGCATAACTATGAATATTGTATCCATGGATGTAGTTATTTGCTTATAAATGGTGGTTTATATATGATAGAGTAGGCCTAACACTTTGATATATAGAATGGTTGTCTTATTTGATTTTATTGAGAGTGAATTGTGAATACAAGCATGTTGGAAAAGCTCAATGGGGATCTACATAAACCGTTAGGAATAGGCTATGATTCATATCTCTTAGTGTTAGATGTCTTTATTTCTCTTGAATATTTTAATAGATTGATTTCTGGTGTCATTCAGTTTGTTGTGGTACACCCCAAAACATAGGAAGTTTCTCTCCATAACAACCATTTTGCTAGTTATGTTTTTCATAAGTGACAGGCTTGATTTACTTGCACTTCACTTTAATGTTGACCCATATAAAGGCTTATGCCTAATGTTGTAGCCTTTATTTGATAACATTTGTAACATACACGAGATCCTCATTATCCATTTAGGATATGAAGTATGATTTTTTTAACGTTATCTTCAAACAAGGAACACGTAAGAGAGGTAATTTGTTAGCGTCATCAACAAGTTAAGTATTTTTGGCATGCTATAACAAAACGATTCACGAATAATAACTATATAGAATGTACAATAAGAGCACTTGCACCTAACTACATGTGAAGAACATAAATTCCCATCATAAACCATTCACTTCCCATGTAATTTGAATAAGATATTAAATCATATCTTTTACTAATCATGCTTTATAAACAAGTTAAATACAATAACATGAAATTACTAATTTTTTTCATGGGTTTCAATTTTTTAAATGTCAAAACAAAGGAGTTAGTTTCCTTTGAAACAACATTGGTGTTTAGAGTAAAATTGATCGTTTAATACTTAATCATTCAAGAGAATTAAAACCACATAAATGTTACACTAATATTCTCCACGTATATCTACACAAAGGACCTATCCTAATCTTTGGATGTCCTTTGATCACTCACATACAACAAGTGTTATGATTAAATTTACTAATCCATACAACATTAGAAAGACTATATTAACATTTATAAGTATATAATGAGCTCTATTGTAAGGGTTATACACCATAGAGTCGGCATATCTTCTAACAAATCATCATCGTGAATGAAAGTATAGATGTTACTACTTTAGTTAAAGTCACCATTATTCTACTCTCCATCTTCAACTATTAAATTTGTATAGGTATGATCAATTGCATGAGGTTTTTGTCATAAATAATTATGGTTTACCAACTTTCATGCATTTACAATGTTTCCAATCTTAGGTTTTGGTTTAACCACTCGTAATTGTACTGTCCATAAATAAAACATACACAACAACTATCAACTTTTGAACTCAAATAAAACATACACAACAACTATCAACTTTTGAACTCATGAATAGAGTATGAATTATAAGTATGTACATAGAAATAATTATATGAGAGGGTTGACTAACTATTCAAGCTATCGTAACAAATACAAGGTACTCAAACGCATCTTAAGCTTTTTATTCTAAATGTTTACACATCCACATATTAATGCGATTGACAACATAATCAAGCCTAATAATACGATAACACAATAATTTAATTACTTTTTCATTCCAAACAAACATAGAAATATTCTTTACACATGAAGCACCTATTATTTTCCACCACTGATTAATAACAATAACATATGTCATTATGTTAACAATTTAATTTTGTAACTACCAATAGTTAGATATGAGTGATCAATGTGAGAGAATTAATACACTTTAACTTAACTAGTTGACACTAACATAGCATGTAAGAAATACTTATCCTGAATTGAATTCACTTGGCAATTGAATGTGCAACTGCAACGGTCTACCTAATCATAGGAGCTTTGTCCACCACACACTATTTTTGTTGAGAGTCTACTCCTGAGTTGGGAAACGTATCCACTAGGCAAAGGAATGATGATAATCCATCATAGAGATTCCTTAATGTGACCTAAGTGCTAAGCTATGATCACTGCTTGGTTTATCTTGACTCAAATATACTTGTCACCAGATTTGTAACATAGTTTAAGATAATGATATAGACAAAAATGTTAAAACATTTTAATTCATTTAAGTAATTGAATCTTAAGTTGAACATTTACATTCAATTCTCACAACTATAATACTAAATCTCTCAGATCATAAGTCATGGGTTTAACTATGTTAAATATAAATGAAATACAGCTTGGTATTTAAATATTGAACTTTACCCTCAACACATTCTTTTCTCTATTGTTCGATATCATGCATGAAGATTTTGCACTCCCAATGAATAAACATGAATTTATATAAATTTACGCTCTTACTAATAGGAATTGATTCTTAATAGATAAGAGAGATAGGGATTTGGTTCTATAAATGATAATGAAGATAAAAAGATCGGTGCCCCTTCTCTTTGCAACACACATAAATACACATAATTTGTGACTAATATTTTTTGTTACTTCCTAACGTATAGGCACAATGACTCTATGCTAGCTCAAGTGGTTGAGAGTTGTGAGTTGTATGAAAAATGTATCGAGGTCAAATCCCCGACTAGCTATGCATAGATATATAAGGGCATCACCTGCTTCCCCCATCGATTTAGGATCTTTTTTAAGACTCGATAAGGTGAGGATCCTTCGGGTGTCCCCCTTGGGAATACTTCTTGTGGATGCAACAACCTCAATCTGGGGTTGTGAACCAAATTGACACACGCACACACAAACACAAATTATTATCATTTGGTTTAACTTATATAATTTATGATTTTTCACAGTTATAATTAAATTCAGATATTTAACGCTAATGATAGGTGCCATCACCACACTGTCATGAGAAGGGTCTATGTGAAATCAATATAAGTATAGGTGGGAAGGGGCATGTTTTATAGAAGATGTCCATGCCCACTTACTTTGATCACACATAGTTGATCTCATCATCATAACACATTTATGGGATTGGTACCGCCTTATGGAAATCTACCTACTTACTATGCAGATCTCTAAGCATTTCTTTGTGTGAGATTTCATGGCTATTCAAGCTTTTCCATCCCATATAGGGAAGGATGATTTTGTATTGAAGGGACTTCTATTTGGGAGGTTCCATAATTAATTCCCTCCTTGATCCATTGTAGATAGTATTATGAAATGCATATGGACCTACCTTGATTTCTTTCCCGATTGTTGATTTAACTTCATATATTATATGATTTGTGGCCTTTATCTTAGCTCCCAAGCACCTTTGATTTCATAATGTTTCACTGCAAATTCACTAAATGAAATACTGTGAATAGCCCAAGGTGCACCCATATTTCATGGGCCTTCAAGGTCATGGAAACTGCCAAGGTTTTTTCAAGAAAAAAAGTGAAGAGGAAGGATAGGGAGTGCACAAACTTCTTGGAAATGAGGATTATGAATGGAAGGCCATGTCCAGTAGAAAAGAAATTGGTGGATAATTCTGGGGTATTTGTGGAGAAATGTGGCTCTACAAAGATATAGGAGATGTGCTACATGAGGACCTTAAGAATGTTTTAAAGCATGAAGTCACTATTTAGTACAGATCTGTATGATTGTATGGAGGGTAGGCTAAAGAACGAGAAGCACGACACCTATATGGATTCCTAAATCATAAGTTGGAGCACGTAATGTGCAGACTAGCTCGTAACTAGGTTATTGTAGATGAACAGATCAATGGAAAGTTGGATGCTTTGGCCATATTTCTCAATCAAAAAATATTTTGCAAATTTCCTGTTTCTTGCCACACAACCACGAAAATGGCTTATTGACACTATTTGGATACATGTCTCTGAGAGGCGAGTAACGCCACAAAGATGGAATCCCCAGGTTCTACTCCTCCTCTCATAATTGTCTCTAATGATGAATCAACGTAGTTATTTCATTTTAAGTTTGAAGGTTATTTTGGTTTGTTTGCATGCCCTTTTTCTTCTTTCTTCTAGTCGTAACCCATAACCTACAAGGGAATCCTTTGATAAACTTATCTAGACAACTTATAATTAGCTATAGAAAATGACTTTATGACAATTCTTAGTTTTGGGATAGTTTTCCTAACCTTGACATGTGGACACGCTATGAAGTAGGTTGCTCTGGATTTTACATGTGTAATTATTTTTCCTAGATTAATATAAATATAAGTCTTACAAAAATAATAGATATTTTATCATGGTTTTAAATTTTAACTAATAAACTAACTTTTACTTTTTTTGTACAATCCAACTTTTTAAAAATTGTTAAGTTGTATAAATGTTTAGGGTTTTGGTGCTAGCATTGTATGTGGTCATGAGATTTGAACTAGTCATTAAGGTCTATGGGTTGAAGGAATTAGGGACTAGCTAGGGGTATTAAGATGTTCAAGGGGCTATCCAATGTAAGTCGATAATTCTCAACTAGAACAACCACAATCAATTGTGTCGATGAAGCAATGATGATCGTAATAGTCTCTAATATGTATTAATGATGATGGTGATTGTTAGGATATTAGACACTTAGGAGTTAATTATATCAACTTGTTATAATATATACCTTATATAAAGTGTGTTTTTTGGGTATCCATTAGTATGCATTTTTACATATACAAGACGGTGGTCATGATATGCTCCTGACATAGGGTGATTTGATTATTCATCTTCTTCTCAATCTTAACAACCCTTGATCCATGGCTTAGCACCGTTTAGTCCATTATCTCTATTTAAATAGCATGGAGGTTCATTTTAATTTTTATATCTTATGGGAAGCTCATTTTATATTTCCTCAAGTATTTATTTGGATGGGGTTGGGGATTGTTTCCCTCTTTGAGTGTTTAAACATGTAAAAAAATCATTGTATTGATATGTGTTCTGTTTGTGTGAGCGAATTCTCAAGTTATTTAATCTCCTGGAAATATCGCATGTATTCGAACATGGTATCAAAGCCCTTATGAAGTTATGATTCCATTGGTGGTCAATATATTGAACCAGTACTACTGAGGGCATTAATGGATTTCTAGTTCTTATATTTATGTGCATACCTAGGATGTGAAAAGTGTTCCATTTATTTCAAAAAACTAATTATATTTGGGAATTATTTTCATTTCACTAAAAGAAGTTTCCATTTTCCCAAAATAAAACCATTTTACCATATCAATAGGTATAATGATAATTTTGCAAATAAAAAAGGAATTATCATATTGATTTAATTTTAGATTGGTTTTTATTTTAGTTCTAGTTTGTTACCTTTTTATTCTGCATATGCTATTTGCCATAAACTTTGTGCGAACTTGACAAATCATAAAGAAAGTGGAAATGGTTTTCTTTACTGTGTATGGTCTCTTATGTGTGCTCTATGTAGACTCGTCAAACTAGAAACAATGAGAAAACATATAGTTTCTTGTGAAGCTAATGAAGGACTAACCCCAAACATGAGCCTTTTTAGTTTTAAATGTTTTTTTGTGAAGTGTTTTGTAGGCCAAAAAAATATTTTGGCGGTAAGCATGCAATTCAAAGTAGAAGAGTAAAAAAAAAAATTCTTATTTCCAACTTTTACATATCTTTTAATACTAGTTGACTTGGTTAAAAGTTGCTTTATTAGATAAGATGTATCGCGTTCAAGTCTTCACTTTGTTAGTTACATTTTTAAAAAATGTGTGTAACTTCTATTTTTAAGTTACTTTATTGTAAAAATGCATCTCACTTGTTTTTATAAAAGTGAGCCACTTAAAAGTGTAATGTTTTTTAAATTTTGCATGCAATATTTAAAGTAACATTATTGTAAAATTGAACTTCACTTAGTTTATAAAAGTGGATCACATTAAGAAACATTATTGTAAAGTGAGTTTAAATATTTAAGTTTGGGAAGAGAGGGGGTATTTTTTTCAATATGGGTCAATTTTCTACTTGGCACATGTTCGTTTGGAGTCACCTTAAACCATTTTAAAAAAAACACAACTTCATCATCCAAAATTGGATTTTAGTGTCATCTTTTTCAACATCATACTTTCTCAATATTATTGCACCTAGGTTATTAGTTTCTTTTTTAAATTTTGCATATTACAATATGTCTTCCCCATGTGATATTTTGCTTACTAGTTCCAATTATTTCTGATGGAAATCCCATTTGGAGTATGTCTTGTAAAGTAGGGGAATTTGTCACTTACCTTAGGGAAAGAGAAATAACTCACAAATGATGATAATAATGAAAAAAATGGGCCAATAAATGTGATGAAACTCATGGATTAATTATCATGTCAATTTCTATTCATTTTCAATTCCACTTATCAAGAATTGATGGACTAGATAAACTTTGTGATAAATTGGAAACTATGTTTGGTAAACACAATGAAATTTGTGGCCACCATCTTGAAAATGAACCATTTACCTTAAATCTAAGTGATTTCTCTTGCACACAAGAATATTTTTTATATTTATAAGACCCTTAGACTCTTTCTTCAATAATGTGTCACAAAGGGAAAGATAAACAATGCATTTTTCATATTCTTTTCAATATTGTTTGTGCCTTTTTTGTTTGTTTTTGTATCTATTTTTTACTCCATTAAAAAATATATGGGGCCTCACTATGTAGATCCATATCTTGAATCATTTTCGGATTCCTTGATTCTAGAGCAAGGTAAAATCTTACATCTTCGGCTAATCAACAATGTCAATACTTATGGAGAGTCCTTAGTGGTGAAATAAAAGAACAATACCAAGAATCCCAAGAAGTAAGAGCCATATAATAATAACAAAAATAAGTGTCCCAAACCCTCTTAGCCAGCTCATCCTTCCAAAAATGAAAAAAAGGATCCAAATCAAAAGGTAATAAAACTATGCACCATTATATATTTTATGGGAATGATAATCATGATGAATCTAAATTTTACAAGAATATGGAAACCTTGGAAGAAACAATGTAGAAGCACAATGTATCAATATTGATTTGTATTAAAAATCTACATCTCAAGGACATGCACTTTGTTCTTTTGTTTTTTTCCTTTAATTCTTCTACTTCTTCTTCTTCTTCTTCTTCTTGTTTGAATGAGTGGCTCTTTGATTCTCAGCCATATTAACATATGGATAAAGATAAAGACATATTTTCTACTATGCATGGATATAACACCAAAAAAATAGTTGTTGGTTATTATAGATCACTTAGTGTTGTAGGATTTGGAATTGTTTAGGTAGATGATGGTCAGTTTAATAATGTACTATGTGTTCCAATAATTTCTTGCAATTTTGTTGTCAGTCTATCGAATATCTCATTCTAGCGAAAGTAAGACTAGAACATTTACACCTCACCAATTTGTCATCAAGGCTTTGAAAGATCCTAAGCATGTCCCTATCACTAGAATTGCTGATGATTTTATTAGATTGTACAAATTTAACAACTTTGGTTCATCACTTTTTCCATTCATTTTTGTTGCTCATAACTATGACTTGAGAAAAGTTTGACATGAGTGATTCAGTCACTTAAATTATCACTCATTGCAATAATTATGTAAAAATAATGGTGATAGGATTTTTTGTTGGTATTAATTTCTTAATAAGAGGCGGGGGTGACTCAATAATTGCACAGATATGTACAATTCTAACTTATGCAGACTTTCACAGATTTAAAACTTTTCAACATTCAAAATAATAATTAGAACAACACAAATACTTGAGAACAAATCTCTCTCTTTCTCTCTCTCTCTCTCTCTCTCTATATATATATATATACACATACATACACACATACACACACACACACACACACACACACACACACATATAATTACATCAGTGGGATATTAAAATATCCAAACATGAGCACCCACTCATTTTAGGTGTTAACCTGATACCAAGTACAATCTGCAATCTATTGGCACTTACCTACAACAACTTCAATCTGTGTAAGGAGAAACTGGCGATCTTCAGGAACTGGCGTAAACATATATTAGTCTGTTAGTGCAAACTATGAATTGTGGCTTCAAGATTTGACTTGCGGAACAACTATTCTCTTTTTGTGGAAGTTGCAACATATGTTTTTTCTCGAACACCCACTATAAGGAGGTTAGAATCCCCTGAGTTTTAACTGCACCCTTAGAAAGGATATTGTTGCACCTTGATTTTATTTTTTAGAACCAACTAGAAGGAATATACGACCCCCTTCTCCTTTCCCCATCTGACCTCCTTGATATGAAACTTGATCATATAGAAATATTGTAAATAGATAAATACCTTTTTCTTCAAATTCTAAAACTACTACAACCTTTTTTATCCACATCTGTGTATTTGCATCACACAGTTGCCCAAAATATGATGTGTGAAAACAACTATGATCTACATCTTCTGATATATTCTACATTATGTGTCTGAAATATATTTTCTTGAAATTATACAATTGCTTCAACCTTTTGATCTACATGTATGTATAAACATCACAAAATTTCCCAAAATATGATGTGTGAAAACAATTGCAATCTGCACTTCTCAGTTGATCTGCATTCTACATGTAAATAGAATTTTCAACTCATCCATAGTTGCTTCTCAACTATTTTCATCTTTAGTGAGAAATATCTTTGCACATATGATCTACGAGTATCCTTTCTTCTAGTGCACTTACTCTCTATTAATTTTTAGATTGCAGCTCCTCTATATAAAGATACTCTCTGCGATCAACGATCCATTGAAACCACAAATAAATTTTGAAGCTTATCAAATAGTTATCTTAGATCTTCATTTTCCACAAGCTTACCTCACCTAAACCACCTCTTATTTATTTATAATCTTCCTAACTCAAGATATGTGTCCACTCGGTGAAGTCCCGTAGCTTCAGATGACGCCCCAATGGATTCTGCCATTAGCTAGTTAGGATCTATGTTGGCATGCCACTTTCGTAAATCATTTTTTTATAGTTTACAACGCACAAATTCTGACAATCCAGGAGTCCATCTAGAAAATACAACTCTTGGGTTTTTCTTGGCATGACCATCCATTATTACAAGAGTTGAAGGTGGTAAATACTCCCATGTTTTCTTCTAGTATTAAGGATTTTCTTCTAGTAAATTTTGTATATGGTTTAATTGTTAGGCAAGTTGTAGAGCCTATGGAGGAAGAGGAAGAGTAGTATGAATTTGAAGATGTTGGAAAGGAGAATTCAAAGGCTCAAGCAATGATTAAGGTGGGTGTCAACACAATCAAGGGAAATTGAGTAAATACCCTCCTTCCAAACAGACTAATTGATGCATTATCGATGTTGAACTTGTCCACATCAATATCAACTAGGTTGTTGAATTAACAGGTTAAGAGAATTAGAAGATTTCATGGTTTCATCAGAAACCTCGTAAGTCATGGAAGGAAAAAGTATGGATGCAAATGGTGGTATATATGCTAGTCTTCCGTATTCTATTAAGGTGTTGGTTAACCTTCGTATTCTAGTGAAACAAAGGCGTGGACCAAATTTCAAAGTGCCACAGATATTGGGGGAGCACACCCCTAATAATGAAAACTTGAGTCTTTTATTTAATATTAGCAAGGAGAAATATTTTGTGAAAATAGTGTGAGGTAAATTCATTGGTTTACCCTTATATTTCTATTTGATCGAGATATTTAGAAAGATAATAAACTGTATGGGGTGTGTTGTGGAGGAGAACATGATTTTCCAGGTAACATATGATATCTTAGTGGCTAGAATTAACAAGAGCCATGAAATGGCAATGTCCTTGCTTGTTGATAAATTGAAATTCTGAGTCCACATATCGCAAATATTAAAGAAAATTTGACCAATAGGAAATCTCATTTGACATGCATTTTCAATAAAATAGATTAAATTAAAAAAAATCCAAAAATATAATTTGCATTAATTTAGTAATGCTTGTATTAATGCCCTTAACCGAAGATTACCAAAAGTTTTTTTGGGGGAATAATTAAGACTTAATTTTATGTTCCATAAAATTTCATTCAAGTTACAAGTTTTTTGCATGGGTATTAAAAAATATAAAAACAATGTCAAAGTGATAGGTGTTAAAGTAAGAAAAAGCTGTCAACTTTTTTTAAAATTTAAAGATTGCTGTCATAGCTATATGTCAATGCCATGTTACTTATTTATTTTGAAGGTGAAATTTCTTGTTTGTGGCTCATGTATTCTTATGTAATCATATAAGGACACTTACGGATTTGAAAAAATACCTCAATATTAATTACGTCAAAGGCGTTATTTCTATGGACACTAGTCCATAAACCCTATTTTAGATTATTCGTCAATTAAAAAAAACATGTGCATTCACTTGTCGCTTAACTTTTATCTATATAAAACTTACCTTCCATGGGGTTAAGTTAAATGTACATGTTGCAATTTGAGGGTACATAGACGGCAATTTATTCTTGTTGTTGAGGACAATGTACAAGTGTTTTTATTAATAAACTCTTTTTTTAACCAACCCGCTTGATGACTCAGGGAGGTTGCCTTCTCTCCACACATGCATAGAAATTATCTTTACATGGACAATTGAAGTTGAATTTAGATTCACAAACTAATTTTCTATGGATACATTCCCTAAACTTTGACGATTTACCTTACTCTCAATTCCTTGGCCTCAATTCACCTGATGCACATAGGGACTTTTATTACTCCTTCCAATGGATGAAGGTACAAACATTTAATCAACTTCCTTTTGACAAGGGATCTATTGTCCAACTCTTATGCTTTTGGATGAGGGACCTGGGACTTGTAAGCTGAGCTTGATAAGATCCCTTAAAGAGTTTCAAGCCAGCTCATAAGATTTTCATTGTTATCGATTGTATGGGAAGTGAAATACCATCTATACCAGGAAGAGAGAATGATGTTCTCAAGCCTAGAGGAGGAGAAGAGGGTTTTGGTTCATGCCTTGTGCTGAAAATTTCACAATCGTTGTTTGAAAAAAGGATGGGGCAATGTATATAGTTGGAGGATTTATCATCAATAGTGGAAGGTAGACTTTATTTTTGAAAAATTGGGAAATATTTTGTTTATTTTTCACCAACAAGTTTTGAATTTGTTTGTTGTTGCTTCCGGTGAAGAAAAGTACGAAGAGTTGGACTGTTTTTTATAGCTACATTCTTCTTGTGAAAATAAGAATGAATATATGGCACGTGTGGTGGACTTGGTGGCTCCCTCGAAGCTCGATTCCCAAAATTATTTCTCAATAGTTGATGCATTAAGGCACTTGCACATGCCTTAGATCATGCACTTAACATGTTGTCAAGATATGGATTTATCGTTCGACATCGAATTTTGGTTTTAGCCTCGTCTTGGTGATCAAAATACCGGTTCCCCATGAATCCAATTATGGTCTTGTGCATTGAAAATATTGAAATGAGCTTCAAAGATGTTGGTATCTAGCATTCAATAATTTTAGTCAAGGGTTCAGATCTAGGCTTGTAAGGCCACTTGTGCTTGACAGTCTAGTTGTGGGATCTTGCACCTTCCTAGTAGAGGATGGAATTAAGAAGAACACTCTCACCACCACAGTTTGGATTCAATTGATTCTAAAGGTACTAATTCCATATTCAATACTACTCATCACTCTCATATTGTCTAGTTAACTTAGGGCATTAGGAATTAAATTCCAATCTTCATGTTTGGGCCATTTCGTGCACTGGCTACTTTTCAACAAAGCCTCTATTTTGTTGTGTTATGGATGTTGTGTTCCCCATTTGAGGCCAAAACATGTAGCAATCACACTTTACAAGTTTTGATTTGGTGTATCCAATCCTCATCATGGATTGATAGAGGAATTAGGTTGAATAAATTGTAGCATTCTCTTCCTGTAAAAGAATATGGTATTTATTGACAGTATCATTGAACCAAATTTGCAAAGATTAAATGGAACTATTTGAATTACAATATAGAAACTCACCACACATCTTATCATTGCACCTCTTCACACATTGAACCTCTTCCATGTCCCATGCCTTGATTTCCTTCAAGAAATTAATTCAACATGACTAACATATGTATTAAAAACAACTAGACAAACAAGATAATCAAAGAGATTCTACCATTCATACAACAATGTACAAAATCTGAAATGAGTGAACTAAAATAACAATGCTTGCGCTCTAGATTTTCCAAATATCAATAAATGATAATGAACACATAATTATCATATGAAAATATGCATACATCAACATAGATCTATTTTAAATACAAATCTATTAAATATCAACATAGATCTATTAGCATATATCCACCTTAAATCCAAATCTATTAAACATCATCATAGATCCATCTTAAAAATCTAAATGTATTAAAAATCAAGAGAGATCCAATATGTATAAAAGTTTGTTTCCCTCAAACTCTCTTCTCTTCTCACTTGAGATGCTTAACTTGTGTTATTTAATTTCCTAAAACTTTGGAATAATTTGGTAATAGAACTATAGTATGCACATAGTCACAAACCAACGCAGAACCATCTTTAATTTAAATTTAGATCTATCAAGAATTGAGAGAGATCCAAATCCACAATATTTTTTCCCTCAAGTTTTGCTCTCTTTTAACTCAAGAAGATTTACTGATATGTTATTTATTATCCTTATAAAATGAATTTTATTAGATTTTTACATTTAAACATTTATCATGAAACAATTCAAACTATGCATTCATACTAAGTTGTAGAAAGCACCTCTGTGAAATGAAAAATCCATTTCCAAAAAAATCTCTATTTTACTAAATGAGATTAACAATTACAAAGATCTTTGTTTCAAATTCACAATGGTTACTCTCCATTTCCATTATATGGTCAATAATATGAATGAAAAAGAATAGAATCACAAAACAAGCAAAATGTTAGCTTTCTTAACTTCACTTTACAATATTGCAATGGAATCTAATTTGTGATGGAACCAACAAAATTTAAATAGACTTCTTGAGGAAATAAATGGTATTTAATTTCTATCTCTTCACAAAATTTCATCTCCAGCACAAGTTCAAATTCTCAATTCAATTTCTCAACCTTTTTCTGATGGTTCATTGTTTGATGCATATAGAAGGTCATTTTCATCTTTGTCTTCTAGCTTTTAACAAAACCACAATATTAAATCCAAATATCTTCAACATCACCATAGATCCATCTTAAATACAAATCTACTAAACATCAAGGGAGATCCAATATGTAGAAAAGTTTTTCTCCCTCAAACTCTTCCCTCTTCTCACTTGAGATTCTTGACTTGTGCTATTTCATTTCCTAAAATTTTGGAAGAAATTGGGTAATAGAATTATAGTATGCAATAGTTACACACCAACGCAAAACCATCTTAAATTTAAATCTAGATCTCTCAATAGTTGAGGGAGATCCAAATCCATGGAGGTGCAAGCACTCTTCAATAATTTTTCTCGCAAGTTTTTCTCTCTTTTCACTCAAGATGCTTTACTGATATGTTATTTATTATACTTATACAAGTATTTCTATTATATTTTCACATTTAAACATTTATAATGAAACAATTCAAACTATACATTCAAACTTAGTTGTAGAAAGCAACTTAGTGAATTGAAAATTCCATTTCCAAAAAGAATATATGTTATATATTAAATGAGATTAACCATTACAGATCTCTTTGTTTTAGATTCACAATGGATACTATCCAATTCCATTATCTAATGGATAATATGAATGAAAAATAATAGAATCACAAAACAACCAGAATATTAGTTTTTTTAAATTTCATTTGCTAGCATTGCAATGGAATCTGATTAAAAAAAAAAACAAATGTGGCATATAATTCTTGAGGCAATGAATGGTATTTAATTTCCATCTCTTCACAAATTTTCATCTCAAAATCAAGTTCCTATTCTCAATTCAATTTATCTGCCATGTTCTGACAGTCCATTGTTTGTTGCATATAGAAGGCCATTTTCACCTCTGTCTTCTAGATTTTAACAATACCAAAGTATACTTTCAGACTCTCTGATGTGTCTTCTTTTCAAAATAATTGAAGTTAGACTCACTGAAAAGAATTTATATAATTTCATTATGAGGGTAAAATATTACTCACACAAAAATATGTACTGCATCTATTTATTGTGAATCAATTGGGAATTTGTAAACAAAAAAAAAATAGGTCGTATACCAAATGGATGGAAAATTAAATTAGTTACTTTGACATCCTCCCCTTAGGCACCGATATTTTCAATTCAAGTGGAAACATGCACAATCAACTCCACAACATCACCCATATCTGAACTACAATGAAAGTTGTTAATGGTATTTGTGACTCACGTTGAGTTTGGATAGTATATTTTCTCATTGTACTAGCGTAGGAAAACTAGTGTCAGAACGTTCATTTCTACAACAATTGTCTCTAACAAAATGTAATACTTGTTAGTAGAATCCAAACTGGGTAAGTTAAACTCTCGTATAGTTGATAGTGTTGCTCTTTTTCTATGAATATTCTGCAGCATACCCATAGAAAAGATATGGACACCCTTTGTAATTTTAATTACTCTTTGCAATTAACAAAAGAAAAAATATTACTTGCTCTTTGCAATTTTTCCTTGACTGAACACTGTGAACAACTAACTGATGACAAAAATGAAATGGATGCATGATGAACACAAATAAAAAATTGAAAATACCATTTTGTCAGGTATTCCTGAACATGGATCCAACTAATAATAGATTAGAAGATACCTACAAGAAATAAATAATGGGTGCCAAAAATGTCAATGTTTGGGAAATAATGAAAGATTCTTGAACTTTAAAACTTTTGATAAACAAATCTAGTGCGTGTAGATCTCATAAATCGTTCAAACACACAAATCATTCAATCCATAAGACATAGGATGTACACTTTGAAAACCCTCAAAATTTGGAGGATGAAAAACCCGAAAGTCCTTTGACTATGATAGATAATTGCATAGAATGATTTTACAACACTTGCATATTACCTGATAAGAGATATAAAAGTAGCACTAGAGAATATACATCACTCGAAACACTGTCTCATCCTTTCCAAGTGCTTAAGGCTTTAATAACAATCTTTTTTCAGTCACATAATGAGACGTAGTGAATGGTTGCATGATTTTGTGCACTATGAACACTGTGTGCACTGTTCATTCATTAACATTATGCGTCTTCCTTGACTTGGTGTCAAGTTGCCACCTTGAAATTCTCACCCATGTAGAATATATGCATCATCCATTAATTCACTAAGTGTTAACTTCCTTTAACTAAATGTGAACTAGTTGAACTAAACTAAACTGATTGAACTCAACTCCATCATCAACTAACTGCTTGACCATCAGTTAGGAGTTTAACTGAATGTCTTCAGTGATTCATAATTAGTGACATCCACAAACAAACACTTTGAATAAATCAAGGAGTAGATTCCTTAATTAACTTGAACTTTTTTTCCACAACTTTGACTTAACTGATGCCTTTTTAATTTGATTTCATTATAGGTCTGGCATGGGCAATTCGAATCCTTACTCTATATATGTGCTCATCTCATTTATCATTAATTAATTTTTCCATGACCCATATGTGTTTAATTATTAAATCATCTTTATCATATCATTCTCAGAAGGATTGTTCCATACTAATGATCATATGTATTACCATGGGTCATATAGGGATATGCTAAAGTAATTCACTCTAGGAGTCTAGGGGTAGCTAATCCCTAGAGGAGACTTCTAGCACCTAGTTACCATGACTAGCAATACATCACATAAAATATCCACATGACTTGATACAAGAGAATTCCTAGATTGATACAACACAAGATGAATGGTATTGGTATAGCACAAGACTATTATTGATACAACACAAGACTCCGATATTGATACAACACAAGATTCTAACCTTGCTAGAACAAAATATCATAACCTTGATACAACACAAGATCCCAACCTTACCTTGATACAACACACGATCCTTATCTTTATACAACACAAGATCATAGTACATGTATCTTTCATGAATATGACTTGATACAACATAATGTCCTAGCTTGATACAACACAATTTTCATTAACGTAATATAACATAATCTCCTGACTTGATACAACACAATATTCCTTAACTTAATACAACATAATATCTTGACTTGATACAATAAACGTCTCTTAACTTGATACAAAACAAGTTACTGAACTTGATACAAAACAAGTTCTAAACTTGATACAAAACAAGTTCTAGACTTGATACAGCACAAGTCTCCTAGAGAATGAATCATGATGTTATACATTTAACACTCCCTCTCAGCAAGGAAGACATTCTCTTCCATACCAAGCTTATCTCAGAAGTGTCTAAACTTTGTCAGAGATAGAGGCTTCGTCGTCACATATGCAATCTTCTCATCAGTAGCTATGTACTGAATTTTTACAATACATTTCTAGACCATGTGTCGAATGAAGTGATACTTCATTTCTATGTGTTTCAACTTTTCATGAAACACAGAACTTTTAGAAAGATATATACAACTCTAGTTGTCACACCTGATAATTGTAGGATATATATTTTCACCAAACAATCATTCAAATAGATTTTCTTAAACACAATGCTTATGTGCAATTAGTACTAGCAACAATGTATTCAACCTCTACCATGCTCTATGAATCTGAACCCTTCGTTTTGCTAGACCATGAAATCAAAGAAAAACCCCAAGTTGAAACAACAAACAGAAACAATAACCGGAAGTACTCTTCTGATCAACAATGCTTCCACCTCAATCAGATTTAGTATATACAAGTAATAAAACTCCTCCAGTAGAGGTATAGATGATTTCATAAGAAACTATACTGCAAACATATCTCAAAATAGGCTTACCTGCAACCTAGTGTCTATGTCTAGGATCAGTCATGAACTGAATCAAAATTCTAACTACATAGTAAATGTCCGGCCTCAAATGTATCAGTTACATAAACATGCCAATCAACTCTCTGTAAAATTTGGGGTCCACTGGATTCGACCCAGTCTTGGTATCATGGAGTTTCCTCAAATTGGAATCCATTGGAGTATTCACAGATTTACAATCCACCATGACAAATTTGCGTAAAGTGTCCACATTGTACTTCCCTTGACATAGAAACATCTCATCATTCCTCTTCCAAATCTCAAGGTCTAGGCAGTAGTGCATAAGACCTAATTCTTTCATCTAAAAATTTGAGGAAAAATCCCTCTGACACTCAATAATCAGTCTTTTCTATCTAGTGAGTAAATGATCATCCAAGTATAGTACTAAAATTAGAGTTTGGTTCTCCACTACTTTGAAGTACAAGTTTGAAATTGCTTCACTCTTCAAGAAACCTAGTTTCTAAAGATAATTGTCTATTACGAAATACCAAGATCGAGGAGCTTGTTTTAACCCATATAGATATTTCTTCAACTTGCATATGCGGTACTCCTTGCCATGTATCACAAAACCCTCAAGATGCTCAATGTAAACATCTTCTTCAACCTCACCATTGAGGAATTAATTATTCACATCCATCTGGTGAAGCTTCCATCCCAATACTGATGCAAGTGAAATAATAGATGTAATGGTGGTATACCTAACCACTGGAGAAAACATGTCCTCATAGTCAATGCCCTATTTCTGAGAAAATCCACGGGAAACAAACCTAGCTTTGTACTTATCCACACTGTCATATACAACATGCTTTATCTTGTAAATCCATTTGAAATTTATAACTAACTTCCTATCAGGTATGGGAACAATATCCCAAACATCATTCTTTATAATAGAATGATATTCCTCTATCATAGAATATTTCCACACTTGCTTCTCTACAACCTCCTTATATGATGAAGGATCTAGGTCACTGATGTTGCTCATCAATGCAACATATCCTGAATACATATTTGGATTATTTCACTCTCTGGAAGTTTCTACTAGTGCTCCATTCTTCTCAACATATCTCAATACATCTCAACACCATGCTAACCTCCTCTTTGGAGGAGGTTCATCAACGAGTTCAACTAATTTATCAATGACAAGTAACTCTACACATGCTCTGTTGTATTCTCCCTCTGAACATCAAAAGCAGAAGAATCAGCACCATGATCCTCTGATATAGGATCGTAAACCTCTTTTGTATCTGGAGCACATTCAAGCTCTTTTGACTGCTTGAATGTTGTCTCCTCAGGGAAAGCCACATCCTGACTAACCTCAACATCTCTCTTGCCAGGTACATATATTATGAATGCCTTGGAGGTCTCATTGTAGCTCACAAAAGTTCTCATCTTTCTATAAGGTTTGTTATAGCTCAAAATGACACATCTCTACCTGTGACCACTTTCCCATGATTCTGTCGCATGTCGACACTTCCATGATGACACTTCATGAAAGTCACTGAACAAACACCTAACTTGGAGGACCCATATATTGAATTCTGTAACTCTGTTTGACCTCATCTCTGCACCGTTTGAAACGTATTTATGTTAGCTAAAAATTTCCAGAAGACACCAAAGTCTGAATATCCCTAGAAATACCCTAAGAGTGAGTTTTTTGATGTGTATGCGAGTTTCCTTAAGGAAACCCACGTATGTACGCGAGTTGCTATATATAATAGTCGTGTATGCCTTAAATACGCGACTTTTTGCATTGAAACCCATGTATACCTCCTCATGTACGCGACTGTTGTTTCTGCAACCCACATACGCCTCCTGAAAAAGTCAAAAAGATACGTATTTTGAAATTCGGGTAGTTTGGGTAGTTATGCAACTGACTCCTTCAGTTGTAACTACTTTGTCTTCGACCCTAACTCTTCACTAAGCACATAAATAGAGGTAGGGAGGTCCATGAGAGGGGACTTGAATCTTTGCATCATTATGCTGGAGGAATTGGGACTCTCTTTGCCCACACCTTTTCCCTAGAAGCTATCTTCTTGTGTTGCAGAGCTTGAAGGCTGAGTTCCTTGGAGAAGAGAAGCAGCAGAACCAGATCAAGGTTTCGTGAGGTGCTGAACTTGAAGAGAAGGTATACTTGTACTTGTTTTCAAGATTAAAAAAGATGTGATGTCCTTCTTCTTCCTAGATCATTGTTCAATATGTGATTGAATTTTTGTTTATGATCATATGATGATGTTAATCAAAATATTATTTCATGTTTATTTGATTATCATTGCTTTATATGTGGTCATATTGGTTTGAGGAAGGTATAATTCGTTTTGCAGGTCTCTTGGAGCAAGAGGAGCAAGAGGAGCAAGAAGAGGATTGAAGGGCAGCTTGGATCAAGCTTCGTTTGGATAAGGTATGAACCATTCTAATCTCTGAATCTTGTTTGTATTTACTTGCAGAACCATTTGCATCCACCTCTCAACTCGAGTATGTTGATGGCCTCTTAGACTTTAGCCATATGATACTTTCCTTTACAACAGAACTGGCGACTCCGCTAGGGAGAGCCTTGTCTGTTTGGGGTTTCTCTGTATTTCTTCCAGCCTTTTGCAAGGTTTCGGGTCTTTCTTGCCACTTAGGAACACTTTATCATTCTGATAGAACACCTCCCCTGCCTTCCTAAGGCAGTTTTTGACCTTTTTGGGGATTTTTTCCACCCATACGCGAGTTGCAAACAGAACAGTCACGTGTCTGGTTTGGTACACGTGACTTTCTATACTGTCAACCGGCGTACTATATGCGACTTGTCAGTAATACAACCTGCATGTTCTTGTACACGTGACTTGTTGTACTGTCAACCTACGTATGACACGCGACCTATCAGTAGTGAAACTCGCGTATGCCCCTTTAAACAATGTTTTTTCCTCTTTTGTGGTTTTTCTTCTGTTTGAAGGTTGTTTGGTAGGTCTTTTGGTGTCCTCTGCAGGTGCATGACTCTAGGGAGTTAGTGTCATCCCTTTTGGTTGTTCTTTATCTATGTGGTAAGCCTTTCTATACCATTTGGGTTTTCTCTTTGCTCTTTCCCCCCACCCCCTTTTCTTGGCATGATTTTTGGCTTATATTTCTGGTCAGCCTCTGTTAGTGATCTTTGTCCGAGTTCAGAAGCCTGTTGGTGTTTGTTTCCTTCTTCTTTTGTTGTTAACTTCACCATGCCAAAATAGTTGACTTGTAGTTTATGCAAGCCTTCCTTTCAAGTAGGGTTTATACTGACTTTAAGGCATTCTAGAGTCCTTTTGGTGGTTGTATAGCAGAGTTCATTTTGCTTTGTTCTTGTTATCTACATAATTTGATTTGTAGGTAGTTTTTCTTTTGCATTTATAAAAGAAAAATAAAAAGAACATATATTGTTTAACATGCATGTAGGTTAGGGTTCTGTTTCTAATACACTCCATATCATTATTTAAAAAAAATAAAAATAAAAAAAAATTGTTCTTTTGTGGCTTTCAAGTTTCTATTTGAAAAAAGAAAGAGAATAGTTTTTGCTTTTTGCATTTCATTTCTCTTTGCTTAATCATTTTGTTTCAACTTTGAGTCAAAACACCACATAATTTTCACGCCATTTACCCTCTGACTAAAAACAACCCTTAAAATAAACGATATAATTTAAAAATTATTTGTAAGTTTGATTTTATAGGGTCATACACCAACTAGATTATGCTAGACTTGTGGGATAGGGAGTTTAAACTCCCCACAAGTGTTAATTCAGACGCAGTTGACCAATCACTAGGTAAATCCTCTTCTATGTTGATTGTATCTGGGAAGCTCCTCTCAAACGGGAGTTAAGCACGAGGCCACATGGAGGCTTGGACTGAGGATATAACCCTTCGATTCCTTGTCAAAGCATAGACCAAGGTTTTTGCGCATCTGGAGATTCTGTCTTAAACAGGGTTTCGAGCTTTGCTACCCTACCCATGCGTACAAACCAGGCTTGCGACTGTCTCCCTAGACTGTCAATATAGTTAAGGTACCCTTTAGTCTCCTTAACATCTAGGGTTCATACACAGGTACACCGGAAGGCTATTTCTGGTTGACCTTGGATGGGCTTGGAAGGTAACCCCGGTAGAAGGTGTGGGAGGGTGGTGGGTGATTCCTCCGCTTGTGCCTAAGAACATTTACAAGGATGCCAAGTAACTGTCTATCAACTTTCCTTTGGAAAGCGTATCTTATACATATTTGTCTGTTTGGCTTTAGGAATTTTTTTAGTGAGTGTTGTGTGGTTTGTCTGTACTTAGTCTACCTTCAGGTGTGTGCTTGGTAATTTTGGTTTCCTGTTGACCTCAGAATTTGTCTCCTTGTTTGAAACTATGTCTAACACCCCTTTGAACACCAACTGAGAGATCCCCATGTTGGGAACTCCTTGTACTATTCCTCTCACGGGGAATGTTGGTGTTCCCTTGTTTGCCACCCTGAATCTACTTGGATTCACCCTAGGGCTATCGGTGTGGTATTTTTCCACTCCAACCGTCCTGAATGCTCTTGATGCTTCTCAAGTAAGCTCCTTATATCAAGGGCATCAAAACACTACTTCCCCTTCACCTGTAGTTGATTCTCCTCCTCCTTCTACCTAATGCAGTGAAAGTACTGATACTAGTAACCGATAGTCTAAAAAGAGTAAAAGAAGAAGGCACATAAGCAAGGGGGCACCCGTTCAACCTCTACACGTCAAGTTGAACCTTACCACCCATCCTCTGTAGTTCATGCTGGGGGCACCTATCTAACCTCTGCAATTCATGTTGGATCTAAGAACTCAACCTCTGCAAGTCAAGTTGATCTTAACCATATAGCCTCTGCTGATCATGCTGGTGGGATCCTTCCAACCTTTCCAGGTCACGTCGGATCCAGTCACTCAGCCTCTGTTGTTCATACTGAGGGCACCCATTCAATATCTAATGTTCAAGTTGAACCCCCCCATCCAACCTCTGCAAGCCATGTTGGATCCATCCACCCAACCTCTGAAGTTCATGCTGGGGGCACACACTCAACCGCTGCAAAGCATGTTGATCCTAACCATTCAACCTCTATTGTTCATGTTGGTGGTGCCCATCCAACTTCTGCAGGTCATGTTGGACCCAGTCTCTCAGCCTTTGCAAGTCATGTTGGGGGCAGTCTCTCAGCCTCTGTGGTTCATGCTGAAGATAATCTGTCAGCCACTGTGAGTCATGTTAACATTGTTGAAAAGACTAACCGCTCAAAACACAAGCCCAAGTTTCCTTGTAAGCTTTGTGAGGGAGACCACCTTACTTATAAATGCCCTTCTATTGTGGAGGTGCGAAGAGTTTGGTTTCATGGTCATCCCGTATTTGAACATTCTGAAGATTTTCAACAACCAACCTCTCTTAGTCAGGTTGGACCCAGTTACCCAGCCTCTGGTGGTCATGTTGAGGGAAAAATCTCAACCTCTGTAGGTCATGTTGAGAGAAAACAGTCAGCCACTACTAGTCATGTTGACATCGTTGAGAAAACTGGTTGTTCGAAGTGCAAACTTAAGTTCCCTTGTAAGCTATGCGAGGGAGATCATCTTAGTCACTAGTGCCCTGCTATTGCAGAGGTGCGAAGAGTGTGGTCCGAGACTCAAGAATTTCCTTCTCCTGAACAACCTATAGTTTCTCAACAACCTACTCAACCTTTGGTTGATCAAGTGGTTGAACCAATCTCAGTTTTGGTCGATCCCACTCTTCTTTCAGAGAGTGATCCTGATGTGATTGAACCAATGTCACATTGGTCAATCCCACTCTCCCTTCGGAGAGTGACTTTCATGAAGCGATTGAATCGATTCCATTGTTGATCAATCCCACTCTTCCTTTCGAGAGGGAAGTGTCTGCTAGTCACATTTTCTTCACTGCCAGTTCAAAACTTACTGAACAAGGGGGCATTGGACTCACTTCGAATGAACCCCCACCAAGCTCTCGGATTGCTTCCTTTGATTGGGATAGCCTAGTTGAGCCGCGCCTTCCTTCGGATGCACCTTTCCAGATAAAGGCCAAAGTTGAATCATACACGATTTCTCGTTGTATTGTTGATGAAGGATCCTCAGTTAGTATCTCGTATTCTCGTGCTTGGCAAGGCATGAGATCTCCCAGCCTTGTGTCGACTACTAGTTAGTTATTGGCGTTTGATAGAAGAACTTGTATATCCTTGGGAATTCTTGCTCAAACACTTGTTACTTCAGATGGGAAGACCATCTTAGTTGACTTCATGGTAATAGAAGACCCCTTAGACTTCAATATGCTCCTTGGACGTGATTATGTCTATACCATGCAAGCTGTGGTGTCAACATTATTTCGTGTAATGCACTTTAATCATGGCAAAGAAATTGTCACTATTGATTAGTTGTATTTTCTTGATCCTTCTCCTGACCCAACTAGAGACCAGGCCTTTCTTTTATTGGTTCCCAGTGTTTCTATAGACACTACCCCGCCACAGGTGAGCTATGTGGCCACATGTCCTTTGCATTCAATTGCTACTAAGAAGTAGCCTCTGTTTTCATGCTTAACTTCTTGGGACTTGGTCCCAGCAGTTGACCAGGTGAGTCATCCTATACAGATTGTTGAGCCTTCTCTCCACTCTATCAATCCATTTGAAAGTTTAGACATGTGTCCTATCTCGGATGATCTCTTTCCTTCGGATGAAGTCTTCTTAGAGTCTTTGATAGAGTCTGACCTTCTATTGGATGTTGGTTCAGTTCTGACTACTTCTAACCCTGATTTGGCTAGTAAGCCTGACTTTTCTTCTTATGTTGGTCTTGTTGAGTTTTTTTTTGAACAGCAAGTCAGTGATCCTGATGAGTTTGAGTTTTCTTATGAATTTTTTAGCTCCCATGATACTGAGTTTGTTCCTACAGACTCTATGTCCCTTGTTGATTTTTGCTCTCCTTCTGAGGTTGATCTTACTGATTATAAACTCTCAAGCCTTGGTATTATAGAATCTTCTTCAGTCGATTTTGCCTTGACTTTACCATTTATAGAAGATAGCAAAGTCGCATGTGTTTTTGCCAAAGTGACCTGCATCAGAACTTTTCTTCTGAATGTGATTCTAATGTTGTTGTTTTCTGGAGACAGGATTTTTAGTTGGAGTCACAACTGTTTACTGGCCACGCCTTGTTGTTCAAGTTGTAACTGCATTTGCATGTATCTTGATCGCGCTTTTGAGCCTGATGCTAGATTTCACGCTTTTAGCTCGTTGTATAAGCTCTCGTCTGTGTTCTCATCATTGCTCAGCCTTGTATCATTTTGCATTTCCAACTTGACACCTTTTACCTTGAGGAGACGTTCCTTGAGTGTCCTTATCTTGCTCACTTTCGTTGCATTATGCATAGGTCTATTCCTTGCGCTTGAAACTAGTTTCACCTGCCTATGACACTCGTCTCCTCGCATTTAGAGCATTCTTTTTGCTCTCCTTCGAGCTCGTTAAAAAAAGTAAGGAGGTCATGAGTTGACTTCTCCAGAATCGTTAAAACTTCATAGGAAAGATATTGAGTTTCTTTAGGCCCAGGTCTAACTCCTCAAAATAGACTTGACTGCCGAGTAAACTTGTCCATTCAAGCTCGTTAAGAATATATGAATGGGCATCCACATTGGTGGTAGGTTATCGCTTTTTCGGACCATGTGGAATAATATGAGAAAGGAACACTCTCTTTTCTTTGGAATTGAGAAGAGTAGTCTCAGGCATAGGTTTATAACTTTTCCAAACCTGAGGGACTAAACTTACGGAAAAGGAACCCCCGGTATGAGCTTAGTTTTCTCTTTTTCGTGCTCTGGACCTAAACATGAAAAATATTCTGAGTCTACTTTATGTCTTTGTCATGCTCGTTAAACCATAAAGAACAAAGCATCAATTTTATTGTTGTAAGCCCCATTCCTCGTAATCAAATGGATCTTTCCGAGTGATCTTGCCTTCCTTCACACTCGTAAAACTCAAGCTATATGTTGCTTTTGAAGGAGCGTTGGGTAGGTGGTAATTTAACATTTTTCGGACCTTCCCGACTCAGTACAAAAAAGGTGCGCCTTTTCTTCTTCGGAAGTTAAGAGAGTTCTTCTTTGGTATGTTTTATACTTTTTCGACCTCAGGAGACTAAATTGTATGAAAAAGTTGTTGATGTAATTGTAACTTCAGAATGCATTCATCCGTATATCTTATGTATTGTACCCCGATGTTTATTCTGAGATGTGTCTGTAATGTAATTGAGTCATGTCATACCCCGATGCTTATTCTGGGAAGTTTCTATAATATAAACAAGTCATGTCAAGTCATTGTGGGTAACCCTCCTATTGGTCAAGGGTTAAAGTCCCTATAGTTGTGGGGCCCTAGGGTTATTAGACTATCCTAGAGAAGTCGACCCTAGGTGATTCATTCTAAGTCAGAGCAATAGTCCCCACCATTGTGTTAAGGATAAACCTCCTTGTTGGTCGGAGGAGGCAAAGTCCCCACAAGTTGTGGGGCACTAGGGTTATTAGACACTCATAGAGATGTTAGTAAGTAATTGTTAAGTGAGGCTGACATGTTGGAGTGGGTTTCAAGTGAACGAAAGAGTATAAATAGAGAGTGAATCTCTCTATTTATAACACACACACACTCACTCAATCGGGCGCATGAGTGAGAAGAGAAGTTGTTGGGACAAGAGAGAGACTACTGCTGTCGGGATATCATCTTTATGTTGATGTTGTTGTCGGAGAAACCACAGTATCGAAATGACCGAGTCGACGTTTCGAATCCATATCAGGATCCATCTTCAGGACAAAGTCGAATGTGAAGAGAGTGAGAATCAATGATAAATACCGGAACTAGGTAGAAGAGGTCTAAGGTCGGCTGCGGAGGCTAGGGTTTGCTAGGTTAAAAAATTTAATTTTATTTTAAAATCAAGAAAGTACCGAAAAAAGAAAACGTTTATATTGTTAAGATTTTTTTTCTATAACGGCTAAATTAAGACAATAGAAACTTGATCAGATAATCTAATACTTATTATTAATAAATTTTTATTATTAATCAATTTTAATGTGATTATTAATGTGCCTTACTTTTGGCGCTGATTCTATCTCTGAGGAAGTTGCGGGATTTTCTCCTTTATGGTTTCCCTGAGTAAAATTCTTTGTGTCTCTTGTTTCTTGTGTTTTATTGTTGTACATGTTATCCTCTCAGTTAAAGATCCTAAGATCATAATGCTAGCTTGAATAATAAAAATCTAACATGGTATCAGATCTAACCTGAGAAGAAGACATTGTGCAGCTACAGAAGCTAGGGATTCTTACTTTTTGGGTCTCTCTCCACAATCCATCAGCAAAAGTATGCTAGGCTAACCCTCCATTGAAGGGCACATCTTTCTGTCGAAGAAGAATTCCATTCCGAGCATTTTCAGTTTTCAGTGCGGGAAATTAGGGCTTTCTACATAAGAGGAATTTTTGAATGAGCCCAGCATAGGATTTCTCTCCTCATCAAAATAGAAGTTTAGAGACTTGGATCAATATGTTTTGCTGGGTGAAACTCTGGGAAATTCAAACCCTAGTTTGACCCCAAGCTAGAAAAACCCTAAATACTAAAACTACTAAGTTTTGGTACATTCGCTATATCCCGAGATTAGCAAAGGATAAGGAGCTGAAAATTGCAGAGGCCAAAGATAAAATCCTGATGTACACTGTTTCCAAAATTCAGCCTCATATTCTCTATATTCTGGGCGATATGATCCCTCCAAGTTAGGGTTCCAACCTCTTCCAGAGTTCATCCCTAAACAAGACACTTGGGGAGAATTGCTATATTTTGGGCTACAAAGGTCCAAATGAAATTTCTGAAGCTGTTCTAGAAAGGGATCGAACCTTAATTTCTGTGGTCCAAATTTTATACCCAGAAGATGAAACACTGAGACGTGGAAGTTCGTACAACTTCACTGTTTTGAACAGTCCTGAAACAGGTTACCTTGGGAAAATGATCATAAGTCCCAATTGGTGAAACCAATTCTGATGAAACATGTGGTGTTGGAACAGAGAAATACGAGGATACCTTAGTGTGAACCTTTAGACATAGAGGAGAATCAATTTCAGAGATACCACAGAAACAGTAACAGGAAGTTCTGCAAAAGAAATTGGAAAACTAGGGCTTCCTGTTCCGGGAGCTTCCCTCCACTGTTTTCAGAAAATGAGTACATTGGACAGCTCACCTTGAAGAGATCTATATTTCTGTCCAACCAGATCTAAAAGACTCCAAGTTTTGGAAATTAGGGTTTCTCTGACAAACCCTAGATCAGCAATCTCCGGAACCAGGACGGACACCTCAAATCGGTAAGATCTAATCTTTTGCTATTTGCATTTGAGGTTCTCATTTCAAAGTGATATATCACATCAGCTAGATGATAAGCTTGGTGAAGTTGACAACTTCCAAGCATGGAAGTATTTGATCTCTTTGAATAAAATGAATTGGACACCCACATGAGTGGAGAGTTCCAGTTCCAGAGGGAGATGAGGGTCAAATCCTTACACAAGAAGAACTTGGTCAGGGCCAAGAAGATCATTGTTGATTCGGTCACGGATCAACTTGTACCATAAGTGTCTTACCTAAAGACACCAAAAGAGATGTTTAATTCCTTGACCAAGCTATTTGAAGGGTAAGACATAAATCAGAATATGACCTTAAGAAACCAATTGAAAAATGTGAAGATCCAGAATGCAGAGACCATACAGTCATCTCTCAAATCAAATAACAAATTGTAGTAGTAGAAGAAGAAGTATAGAATGCAGAAGTGGTGATAGCCACCTTGAATGGCCTCCTAGGATCATGGGATTCATTCATGCGAGGAATGTGTGCCAGAAGGAAGTGATTACTTTCAGTAGACTCTAGGAAGAGCACACACAAGAAGAATAAGCTCGACTCATAATAAGAGAAGAGAAGATGAGAGCAACTGAAGATCAAGCTCTCACCATGCAAAGAAGATTCCTCAACCAATGAGGAATATAAAGATCTCAATTCTTGAAGAACCTCTTATCCATGTAGAAGACAACGAAGCTAAAGGATCAAGAAGGAGCCTACCCATGAAACAAATAAAGATAAGTATTCAATTCTCATTTCATGATATAGTTTTATTATAAATTTGTTTATATTCAGTTAATGTATTATGCATGATGGAATGTTTGCATTAATGACAGTATACTACTAATATGCATATGATGGGTAAGTAGATCATGGTGCTATACAACTCTCCAGTGCTACTTATCTAGAATGAAACCTCTTTGCTGACATATTGGATTAGTGCACAATCTCAATGTTGTCCTAGTAGAGATGGAAGGCATCTAGAAAAGTTTATGTTAGATATGAATGAATGTTGTATTGGCTAAAGTAGTTGCATGATCATATATTTATGCATGAAAATTTGCTAGTATAACTATTCCTTATGAAATGTTTCTAACCATACAAATTCATTTGACTTGTAGGAAAGATCGCATACATAATCGCCTACAGGCAAAGAAGGATGAGACTTGTTCCGAAGAACAAGTGACGACAGTTCAAGATGAAGAATAATATGACGAATGCAATGACATCATTGATGCAGAACCTTCCAGCTATGAAGAAGTAACCAAGAAAAAAGGGAAGACCAGCTCAAGAAGAATGAAGTCTAGGATGCAGTATCAATGCATGAAGGGAAGTTCGTACTTCCATCATACAGTAGATGGAAACATCGTGGGATACATGGAAAGATTCGTAGCATGAGACTTCTCATGAAAAGAAGGCATAGACTACGAAGAGACATTTGCAGCCAGAGCTTGATGAATATCTTAACCTTTGCTACAAGGTTGAAGATAAAAGTCTATACATTAGATGGATACATGGAATATTAGTAGCATAGGAAGCTACTTGTCACTCCAGTACAAAATGTTTCAGTGCATAGAATACGAAAGACAGTTTGAGTATGATGCTCCACTTCAGAGGGAGTGACTATAGAATATCTTGAATTTTGACATGGTACGACAAGATGGACAGATCACTGATGACTCTAGGATTTACTGAGAGTAAAGTGGATTTCAACCTTTGCTTCAAGGTTGAAAGTGGAAGACCAGTGATGCTCTTGCTATGTGCCGATGCACTATTTTCTAGGCATGGAGGTGTGGCAGAATGTGGATGGAATATTCCTCGGACAAGAGAAGTATGCAGTAGAGATCCTAAAGAGGTTCAGGATGATGGACTATAAGGCCATGACCACACCTATGGCATCGAACCTGAAGCTATTGAGCGATGCTTCATCAGAGTCGGTTGATGCTACGATGTATCATCAGATGATTGGGTCCTTGATGTACCTAACAAACATGAGACCAGACATTTGCTTCGCTGTGAACAACTTGAGTCAGTTCTTGATAGATCCGAGAAATGTTCACTTGATTGCTGCAAAGCATATTCTGAGGTACCTAAGAGGTACAGTTAATCATGGGCTCAAGTACGATTCGAATCAGAAGATTAACCTAGAGGGTTATGTTGATTCAGATTGGACAGGCAGTGCCATCGATAGGAAGAGCACTTTAGGGTGTTGCTTCAGTATGGGATCAGGTGTGATCTCTTGGTTTAGTAGAAAGCAATCCTGTGTGGCACTGAGTACAACTGAAGTAGAGTATGTCACAACTTGTTCAGCTAGTTGTGAGGCAGTATGGCTACGGAAGCTACTATCTGATTTATTTGATCTCCAGTTAGATGATACTTGTATATATTGTGACAACCAGAGTTGTGTGGTGTTCCATGACAAGTCGAAGCATATCAAGATCAAGTATCACTATATCAGGGATATGGTGCAAAGGGGAGCAGTGAAGCTCTAGTATGTTGCAATGGATGATCAGATAGCTGATATGTTGAGGAAGCCATTGGATAGGGTGAATTTTGAGTACTTCAGAGAGAAGCTTGGTGTTCTCCAAATCGAGGTTCCCTCCAAAGGGAAGTGATGAGTCCGTGAACCATTCTGACATGGTGAGAGGATTGGTTCCTTCCATGGTCAGATGTAAGGGATGAGCCATTCTGTCATGTGAGAGGATTGGTTCCTTCCATGTCAGATATGAGTGTTGAGCCATTCTGATATGACTGTAGGATTGGTTCCTACATGATCATATATAAGGTCTATTGCCATTCTTTGAATGGAGCTTCCTGGTGAGGTACCAGGAAAACTCACTCTGGGACTGAGGGCTATTCTGATATGAATGTGAGATGTGTTCTCACATGATCAGATATGAGTGCATGGCCATTCTAATGTAATAGAGGGATGTGTCCCCACTTGATCAGATGTAAGGGTTGAGCCATTCTGTTATGGTTAAAGGATTAGCTTCCTCCCATGTGAGATGTGAGTGCTAGCCATTCTGACGAGTAGGTCAAATGTAAGGGCTACTACCATTCTCTGGGAGAATGGAGGCACCTGGTCAGTTACTAGGTAGCTTAGTCTGGGACTAGGGGCCATTCTGATGTGACTGTAGGATTGGTTCCTACAAGATCAGATGTGAGTGCATGCCTTTCTGACGAGTAGGTTAGATGTGAGTGTTGTGCCTTTCTGACGAGTAGGTCAGATGTGAGTGTTGTGCCTTTCTGACGAGTAGGTCAGATGTAAGTGCTGAGCATTTTCACAGATGATAGTAGTTGTGTCCTATCATGCTGGTGAATGTGAGTGTTGGTCCTTTCTGATGTGATTATAGGATTGGTTCCTATATGATTAGATGTGAGTGTTGGGTGTGCATTTTTGACAAGTAGGTCAGATGTAAGTGTTGGGCGGGCCATTCTGACTTGGTGTCAGATATAAACGCTGAAGAAGACCTACATGGAGGATAGGCCTACAACTAGCATGAAAAAGGGCTGGCTCTGTAGAACTTCCTTTTATGAGAAGAATCATGAGATAGCACCCGTGATGATCCAGTGATGATGATCCAACAATGATGATCTAGATCTAGTAATGATGTCCAGTGATGATCCAGATCCACTGATGATGTCCAGAGATGATCCAGATCAAGTGATGATCCAGATCCATTGATGATGATCCAAATCGAGTGATGATCTAGATCTAGTGATGATGATCCAGATCGAGTGATGATCCAAATCCAGATGAAGATGACGAAGCACTCAATGATGGTCCAGATGATACAGAGAAGAAGACTTGTGCTGATAAATTGTGTCGAGAGAATACCTTCCTAGTTAAGAGGGAGTGTTGATGTAATTGTAACTTCGGAATGTATTCATCCATATATCTTATGTATTGTACCCCGATGTTTATTCTGGGATGTGTCTATAATGTAATTGAGTCATGTCATACCCCTATGCTTATTCTAGGAAGTTTCTATAATATAAACAAGTCATGTCAAGTCATTGTGGGTAACCCTCCTATTGGTCAAGGGTTAAATTCCCCGTAGTTGTGGGGCCCTAGGGTTATTAGACTATCCTAGAGAAGTCGACCCTAGGTGAGTCATTGTAAACTGGGGTAGTAGTCCCCACCATTGTGTTAAGGATAAACCTCCTTATTGGTCGGAGGAGGCAAAGTCCCCACAACTTGTGGGGCACTAGGGTTATTAGACACTTCTAAAGACGTCGACTCTAGTAAGTAATTGTTAAGTGAATCCGAAATGTTGGAGTGGGTTTCAAGTGAACGAAAGAATATAAATAGAGAGTGAGTCTCTCTATTTATAACACACACACACTCACTCATTGGTGCATATGAGTGAGAGGAAAAGTTGTTGAGACAAGAGAGAGACTACTGCTGTCGGGAGATCATCTTTATGTTTTCGGGTTTTACTTTTGGTGTTGATTCTATCTCTGAGGAAGTTGCATGGTTTTCTCCTTTATGGTTTCCTTGAGGAAAATTCTTTGGGTCTCTTGTCTCTTGTGTTTTATTGCTATGCATGTTCTTCTCTCAGTTAAAGATCCTAAGATCATAATGCCAGCTTGAATGATAAAAATCTAACAAAAGCACCCCCCCTTGGAGTCTTCTTTGGAGTTTTCAGACACTCTAAACTATGAAAACACCGTCGAGCATGTACTAGTTCGGGCTCGTAAAATCCACGAATCAATGCTTTAACAAGAATTCTTTTGTCTCTTCTTCAAGCTTTCCAAAAATGAAGATGGTCCCGAGTTTGATTTCTTGGACTTGTTAAACCTTTACAAGAAAGAGGGGAAGGGAATTTCATTCACATGTTTTTGACATCATGGCAGCAAGTCTTGTTTCCTTGAACAAAGCACTAGTTTTGAGTCTATCAACAGTTGGGTCCCAGTACTTTGACCTTATCCCCATTAAGAGTTTTTTTCTCCTCCAGTTGGTTTTGTTTCCAATTATATGGGGAATCTGTCAATGTCTCCTACATTGCAGATTTGTGTCGTTGGTCCTTTTGTGTCAAAAGCTGCCTAAGTCACTTTTGTGTCATGCTCACTATTCAAGGATTAAACCTTTGTCGATCATTCTGCAATTTCCTTGACCTTTTGTGTCGGCCATTCCTTGGTATCAGTTCATTACATCATGTCTTTGGCGGTCCTTGTCGTGAAATTCAGTACCAATTCCAGATCCAATTAGTCTTTGACTTACCTCGTGTTGGATGATGAAGGATGCCTTAATGCCTTCCTTCCAACTAATCTCTTCCTATCAGTGGCAACACATCTTGCTTTGGGGTTGAGATTTAGAGTTTTATGACAGTACCTTGGGGATTGTAGTCATCAATGGCAATTTCCCTTGCTATTAGGTAGTGGGAATACCTTAATGTCTCCTACTCGATGGATTCTTCAAGTGTTCGACTTCAAGTCCTTGTAATCACACTTTTTAGAATGTACTAGGTACCTTGGGGACCATTTCCTTCAATGGTGGTTTCCCTCGCATTTGTTAACGGTTCTCATCATTAACTAGTAATCAAACGGTTTCCTCCATGTTTGACTTCAGCTCCTTTATTCGCATGGTTAGGATTCGTACCTTTTTTGGGTGGTTTGGATTGAAGACCTTAGGCCGACAGTAGCATCGTCATTTTTCTATTTCCCATGTTGCGCAAGACCTTGTTACATTTTATATGACATTTTGCTGAGACATAGATCCACCTTGTATTTTTGTGGCTATGATCGATTGTCAAGTATGGATCCACCTTGTTCATTTGTGGCCATGACTCCTTTAGATTTGATATGGCGCATTTTTGCATATTGAGCGACCATGATAGTTTCATCGGTTATACATATGTTGGATCTGCTTGTATCTTTATGGCGATGTTTTGTATATGGACTTGTATGCCCCAGAGATCAATTTTTTCTGACATTTATCTCTCTTTCAGGTACCTTTGTTCGAGCCTTTTGATCTTGGATTCTCTGCTCTCTCCATACTCAGATGTTTCCTTTATAATGTATTTCAGCTATCATCTTCCCCTCTAACCTCATACATTAGGCGGCATCTGTTATAGCTCAAAATGACACATCTCTGCCTGTGACCACTTTCCCATGATTTTGTCACATGTCGACACTTCCATGACGACACTTCATGAAAGTCACTAAACAAACACCTCACTTGGAGGACCCATATATTGAGTTTTGTAACTTCATTTGACCTCATCTCTGCACCATTGGAAATATATTTTTGTTAGCTAAAACTTTCTAGAAGACACCAAAGTTTGAAAATTCCCAGAAATACCCTAAAAATGATGTTTTTGATGTGTACGTGAGTTTCCTTAAGGAAACTTACGTATGTAGGTGAGTTGCTATATATAATAGTCGTGTATGCCTTAAATACGCGACTTTCTGCATTGCAACCTGCGTATACCTCCTCATGTACACGATTGTTGTTTCTGCAACCTGGGTACGCCTCCTGAAAATGTCAAAAAGATATGTATTTTGAAATTCGGGTAGTTTGGGTAGTTATGCAACTGACTCCTTCAGTTGTAATTACTTTGTCTTAGAACCTAACTTTTCATTAAGCATATAAATAGAGGTAGGGAGGTCCATGAGAGGGGACTTGAATCTTTGCATCATTATGCTAAAGGAATTGAGACTTTCTTTGCCCACACCTTTGCCCTAGAAGCTATCTCCTTGTGTTGCAGAGCTTGGAGGTTGAGTTCCTTGGAGAAGAAAAGCAGTAGAACCAGATCAAAGTTTCGTGAGGTGTTGAACTTCATGAGAAGGTATACTTGTACTTGTTTTCAAGATTAATAAAGATGTGATTTCCTTCTTCTTCCCAAATCATTGTTCAATATGTGATTGAATTTCTGTTTATGATCATATGATGATGTTAATCAGATTATTATTTCATGTTTATTTGATTATCATTGATTTATATGTGGTCATATTGGTTTGAGGAGCTAGAGGAGCAAGAAGAGGATTGAAGAGCAGCTTGGATCAACCTTCGTTTGGCTAAGGTATGAACCATTCTAATCTCTGAATCTTGTTTGTATTTACTTGCAGAACCATTTGCATCCACCTTTCAAGCCCAGTACGTTGATGGCCTCTTAAACCATAGACATAGGATACTTTCCTTTACAACAACGTTCCATCTTGGTTCTCTTTTCTCTTGCAATGTGAATATACATAGGACATCCAAAATTCTGAAGATATGATATGTCTGGCTTCTCACTAGTGAACACCTCTTTAGGTGTTTTCTCATCAAGAATTGCATGTAGATTTCTATTCTATATGTACACTATTGTACTAGTAACTTCTACCCACAAATAAACAGATATATCATGATCAAGTAACATGTATTTTGAATCCTTACAAAAAAAAAATCTTCTTTCTCTATGCAACCCCATTATGTTGTGGGTTGTAAGGAACTATTAATTGTGTACATATCCATGTGTCACTAGAAAAATCATTAAAATAATTTGTTTCAAATTCTACACCATTATCAAACCTTAGGGGATGAATATTCCTAGTTGTATGATTCTCGACAAAGGCTTCAAATTCTTGGAATTTACCAAAGGTTTCAATTTTGGCTTTCATGAAGTAAATACAGGCCTTACGAGAGAAATCATCAATGAATAAAAAATAGTAAAGATGTCCACATAGGGATGGGGAAGAAATGGGTCCAAACACATATGAGTGCACTGGATATAAGATATATTTAGATCTAGTATGGCTTCTAGGAAACTTGTTTTTAACATTCTTTCCTAAATCACAATCCGACAAACAGTATCATGCACAAAATTAAAACTAGGCATATCTTTAACAATTCGATGCAAATCAGGAATTGCTATGGAGTGGAGGTGTCCAATCCTCCTATGTAAAACCTTGCATGGGCTGATATTATGATGTACCATGGCTGCAATATACTTTCTTGGGACCTTGTAGAGTCCTCCTTCTTGAACTCCAACGACAGTAGCAATATCAATGTTTTGGTTCTTCGGCCACAAGTATCCTTGATTCTCCATGAACATAGCTTAGAAGTCCTTATCTTCAAGAACTTCAATAGATATTATGTTCTTCTTTAATCTAGGTTTTATCACTAGAGTCTGCACCTATACTGCTAAGGCTCAAGGTCTAGATAATATTAAGGGTTTTGATTAGATGATTAAGTTTTGGTTTATGAATATTTTCTAAACATGGAGTGGGGATCAGGAAAAAGGTATTTAAACAACAAAGATGAATGATTTATGAGAAAATAAAAGAGTATGATTATGCATTATATAAGGAGAATGATTCATATTGAAGAATGAAAAATAAACACTAACCCATTCACAATAATTATAGGATAGAAAATATTTATCAGAGAAAAAAATGTATGAATCAAATGTTTTAACTGAACATAAACATTCATTATGACAAAAGAACAAAATGGGTTCATCTCAAATATAATATAATTCCAAAATAGTATTTATATAGGCTATTAAAAGATAAAATGCATACCTGATACAGGTGACATCCTGTAGCCTGGTCTCTCGGAACTATATCCTCATACAACTCTCTCTCAAGCCGCTTGGCTGGAACGTTTCTGCGCCTTAGAAACTCTAATATACATATTTATAATGATTGATTACATTAAAAAATAGAGCATTACAATCTTCTAGAATCAATGATTCTCTCCCCAAAGTAGTTCTTACCCAAACAATGATCTGTTACGAAATAAAGATAAGGACAATCTAGAGCTCCCTACAAGAAATTTGGAAATGTTTATTTAGTTGCTATAATATTATCCAAAAATGATGGATCTCTACCTGAATATGTGGATCTAAAGTTCATATCCTCTGTCACCTAGATATATAGAATGATATTTGAATTCATTTCTATCTTTTTACACCATTTCATCTTCAATTCCCTTAAAATGTATACTTGTTAGATGATCTAGAATAGTAAAACTAAATGGTATGTCTAATGCCATGTTTTTGAGGAAAATTATTTGACAAACCTTTGATCTCTTCAACCATAAACTTATGATTAATTAAAACATGTTGATAGTTTGTAAAATAACACTTTGGATCTTTGTCATCTTTCATATTTGACGGGAATAATAGTTTGAATTTGCTTATCAAATATTCTTCCATTTTTCGTCTAAATATTCAAATGGTACTTGAAAATTCCATTCAAGAACTTCAAAATATGAAAGTAAATTAAACATTCCTTGAATTCTAGGATTGATCTTCCTTGACCAAAGATATTTTCGATCCATCTTGTAATAAATAAACAATAGTCCCTCCGCAAAATCCTCCTATCTTGAGAAAACTAGGCAGTACTTAGATTAATATGTTTGAATATCGGTCTTTTACTTGAATGTTGGGCGCTGATCTTTTTTTTCAAGAAGAAAAAAGCATGTCCTTGTTATTCCAAAAAGAATCAAAGGGCATCAGTACATTCAACCCATCATCAAGGCACATAACATGGCAGCCCACCGGAGTTTTCAGCCAGGGGGAAAGGCACAACAGCGATAAGAAATGATCCCATCAGAAAACTGTCTCATCATAAAAAAGTTGGGCGCTGATCTAGCACTTAAGTGATTACCGTGATACTCAATGATGTCCATTTTCACATTTTAAATTTGGTGTTCACACTATTTGATCACAATATTAATGTTTGCATGGTAATTTCAATACCAACATGTAACACCCCGGTTTTGACCCCGTTTGCATGATGTATATATTGTAATTAATCGTGTTGAGGAGCTAAAGGCAAAAGCCCCACCATCGATTTGGTTGTGTATGTTTCGGCAATAGGGGTAGTTGCCGATAGTCTATCGTGCTATGTGGCACATTATAATTTGGCATCATGTAAATACACACATCAATTAAAAATAAACCACAACCAGCTAGGGCAGTGCAACGTTGAATGAAAAGGGCATGATTCCAAAGGATAAGGGGGTGGGGGATGTCAAACCTTGGTCTATGGGGGAAAACCATGTGTTACCCTTGTTTTGATTTGCCATCTTCCTTGTCTCGTTCAACCTCTTTATTGTTTTGTGAAGTTGTTGAGGGCAGTTATTGCATGAGGAGACGTGGGCATAGGGAGGCGTCGGTTTGGCAGGTTGACCTCACGTTGGAAGCAACCTCCACCGCCATTCTCTCCTTTGCCTGTTCGCTCTCACGCAGGGACGATTGCTCCCCTTCTCACGCCTGGTCTCACCTTCACGGTGGTCTGTTCGTTCCTCCCGTTGGTCTGCTCGCTCTCACGCAGAGAGAGACGGTCTGTTTTTCCTCACGCACTCTCCACTACGCATGCTCTCGATGGTCTACTCACTTTCCTCACGTTGGTCGTCCATCCGCACGCCTGAGTGGAGTTGTTCACTCTCACGCAGGAGCGGAAGTCTTGCTCATCCTCGCGCACAGGCAGTGGTTCTGCTGGATCTCACGCAGCCAGGAGAGGAGTTGCTTATCGGTGGTCATTCACGTTCTTCCACAGAGTGGAATTGGGTATGTTTTCCTCTGTGTTTTGCGGTTTGGTGCAAGTTGCCCTCTCGCGCAGGCCGTTGGAGTCGTTTTCCCATGTCGTGAGCCGTGCTCACTGATTTCGATTTGGGACGGTTGTCTTCCCTGCGTTTTGTTGGCTGTGGTGTTCAATTTCGTTTTGGGCCATTGTGGATTTCCAGATCCGTTGGTTGAGTTTTCCTCTGTCCACGCTGGGAGTTGGCTTCTCCTTTGTTTGGGACTGTGTAAGTTGCCCAGTCGTTACCTTGAGGAATTGTGTGTGCTGTCGGCTGTTGATTTCCACAACTATTGGCTGAGTTTTCCATGTTTTGGGACTGTGGATTGCTGCTATCATTCATTGTGTGTTTGTGGCTGTTGATGCGCCCCGGTTTTGGGGTTGCAGCTGAGTTGTTTTGGCCACGCTAGGGCCAAGGACAACTCTGAGTTGTCTTGTGGCTTGAGCTGTGTTTCACCTGTTGGTTGGGACTGTCACTTGTCAGTTGTCTTTGCCTTCTTCACAGGGCTATGAAGGGATTGTTTTGCTGCGTGTATGCAGTGGTTGGTCTTCGGACTGTGCTGGCTTGACCGGTTTGCTGATGGCTTGGTAAACCCAGCTGTGTTGGTTTGTTGATTGTGTCCCTTGGCTATGTGTAAGCCTGCATTGACCTTTAGCCTTGGAGGAATCATGCCCAGCTCGGGGGTGGCAGTGTTGCTGAGAGATTGATGAGCGCGCTGGCCTATGGTTGGGTGGAACGTTGCAGCGACGTAGCTGGTTGCGGGGTGAATTCTTCATCAAAGATAAGTATTGCTATTCCATCTCTGCAAATTACATCTATTGTTTTATGAGTTATGATGAACATGTGAATGCTGGAAATGTATATGGGTTTGCTTCCGCTGAATGCTTTGAGGAATTATGCATCTGTGTATGCTTGTATGTTTAGCATTCCTGTTATGTATCATGTTAAACTTTTAACTTCAGCATTGTTGCTTGTCAATGTTCATGGGGCTGTTTGCCCGTATGCATTGGTGTTCGTCGCGTCCTCTTCATCGGTTTAAGGGATGGGGACATGACAGAGTGGTATCAGAGCTCATGTTGCAGCATGGGCCTAAATGGACCACCAAGGTGCAGTGACAGAAGCAGAATTGCCTTCTGCCCAGCAGAGATCAGAATTGAATGACTGGAAAAATTCAAGTTCAAAAATTTTCTAAGCGCCGAGCTCATCGGGTCATCGGAGGACTAAATGGGAAGTTCCTCCGATACGTCGGAAGATGTAGTCGGAAGGCCATCCGACGAGGCGTAGCAGCGGAAAGGAATTTTGAGAAAATTTGTCTAAGTGTGGACAGTCGGAAGACTTAGCGGGATTGACTTCCGACGTAGCGGAAGGGCTAGTGGTTTGAACTTCCGAAGTAGCGGAGGAGCTAGACAGAAGTATACCCGACGGGAACCGTTGGATGGAAAATTCAAATTTTTCTAAGTGTTGGAATGATCGACTCGTCGGAGCACTAAACGGAATGGACTTCCGATGTGGCGGAAGAATTGGATGAAAGCGCGTCCGACGGAGAGCAGTGAAAGAAAATCGCGGAAACTTGTCTAAGTGTCCGTCGGAAGAAAATAGCTCTTCGAGCATCTGCAGTTGCGGAAGTCTAAACGACTACGCACCCGACGGAAAAGTCGTCCGACCGCCGACGCCATGAAGAAAGTTAAGCTTAAAAAAATTTCGAAGTGTTTTAGCGGTCGTCGGCGGGAAATGGACGTTGGGTTCGCCGGAAGAGTTTAGCGTTTGACAGTCCACCGTTACGGCTGTTGAAGGGACTAAACTGCCAATGCATAGCAGTTAGTGGTTCCGACCCCCGATAGATGTTCTATTCTGCGGAAGAAGAAGAGAAAGATTTTTGAAAAATTGGTTAAAGTGTTGAAATCGTCAGCGGAAAAAGGCTGAACGAGTGCCGTCGTTGCGGGTGGAGAAACGACTAGGCGTCCGACGAGAAAGACCGCCGACGTCAGGAAGAAAGAAAGAAAGTTAAAAATTTCGCTAAGGCCCGAAATCGGAAGAAGATAGAGGTTTGACATTCCGCCGTTGTGGAAGCCAAAGACACTAACCTTCCAATGTGAAGAAACCGCCGACGCCGGTTAGAATTAGTTCACCAATCGGAAGAAGAATGAAGTTGGTGGGCCGCCATTGCGGCTGCCTAAATGACTAACCACCCGAAGCACGAGACATCCGACAGCCGATGGGAAGGAAGTTTGGAATTGTGTTTAAGTATAAGGTCATCGAAGAAGAAAGTTGTTCGTGCGCCCGCCGTTGCGGAAGCCTAAAGAACTAGACTTCCGATGAGAAAGGACTTTCGATGCCGTCTGCGAAAGAAGGTAGAAAGGGAGAAACTTTGAAAAGTTGAAAATTCTTCTAAGTATAGCAAGCATCGGAAAAACTTAGAGGATCGGACTGCCGATACCTCGGAAGCTTAGACAAATGGGTTCCGAAACGTCGGAAAGATTTAGTTGATCGGACTACCGATGAGCTACGTCGGAAAAATTTAATGGTTCTGGTCGTCGACGTAGCGGAAAGGATTATGGTTCGGGTCGCCGATACAGCGGGGGAAATTCTAAGTTTTCAAGTGGGTTTTTCAGAAGATTTCAGGGGTTTTTCAGTAAAATTCTCAGTGGTTTTCAGTGGATTTTCAGGGCTGAAAAGGAGAAGAAAAATCCTAGGTGGCTGAAATTGGCACCCAGACCACAATACAAGTTGTGTGTTTTGCCTAAAACTGGTGAAAACCTTCATTTTTAGAAATAGTGTGGTTTCCACACCCGAGGTCGGAATGGAGCATGTGAATAAGCATTGGAAAGCTTATCCAGTAGGGAACGAGGGTAAGTCACCAGAATCTGAGCATGGAGCAGCAAAGAGCTAATGATGGCCGATGCTATCAAATGGACAAACTTGGACAGTTGCATGCCCAGGGGTAGCAAGGACTATGAAGGCTAACCAACTGTTGCATGGAAGAGGAATTCCATGCAAGGATGAGGGATTTGGAAAAGGAAAGTTTTCCTTAAAACCCTGTCTTGCTAACTATGTTACATTTCCTAAGTTTTATGCATGAAATGCATGAGGATATGTGTTGTATACATAGGATATTAAAGATTATACATTTATAATGAACCACTAATGATAATCATTGCTTTGATGTGGCATTAGTGGAAAAACCAACGACAACATGGACCTAGCTGAATATGTTGCTGATGCTGACAATTGTGACTAGCAACCCTTTGGAGAAAGGGATAAGGCAACAAGTCCATAACAAAAGTTGGTGAGCAAATGCTGCAATCTCCTGCAAATGACCAACCAAATTGGTCATGTCAAGGGTGTAAGTACGACCCATGCAGGTAAGAGTTTGCTTATGACAAATTCCATGAAGTGGTAAAGGTAAGAGACCTCATACCATGTGGATATTTGAATGCTATACCACATTCATATGGAAAGGTGTCATGCCTATATGTGTTGATGATATTGATTATAGTAATGGACATGGTTAGGCCATGCATGGTATGTTGAATGAATTGAGATGAGTGCATGTGATATTATGAATGACCAATGACTGAAATGATGAAGTGATGACAATTCAGGAACCATTTCAAAGGTTTTTATGAATGCAGGATAGTCATGATCAATTGACTGCCAGAAATGCTCTATGGAAGAGCAAGGTGGTATGAATGATACGCTGTGAAGTAAGGAGTATCTAAACATTTCATTTAATTACATGAATGATATGACTATACCTTGCAATGTTAGTATGATGATGATTGCATGAAGTAAATGAGTTTTGGTATATATTGATGTGACTAACAGCTGGAAGTATTTGAATTTTATAAATTCTGAAAATGCTTCAGTGATGGTTGTGGCAATGAAAAGGTTATATGCATCCAGACTTACCAAGTGTTTGGTTGATTGAAACTCATGTTTCAGGTAGATTATTTCGAGCATGGCAGTGAGAGGTAAGATCCTGACCAATGCCAGAATCTACCATATGGTATGCATAATAGGTTGCTAAATTCGAATTGTGAATTTCGGATTTGAGAAATTGCTGACAACTACTAGTCACTATTCGCTTGCATAAGATTGTGTTGGATGATTGAAGCTCAGGTTTCAGGTAGATTATTTCAAGCATGGCAATGAGAGGTAAGACCCTGACCAATGCCAGAATCTACCATGTGAAAGAGCCAAACCTTATGAGAAGAGTCTTATGCATAATGGGTTGATTAAATTTGAATTGTGAATTTCGGATTTAAGAAATTGCTTACGACTACTAATCACTGTTGGCTTGTATAAGATTGTGTCAGGTGGACGCATGGTAAGTGGGTATTCATGTTATGATAGTAAGCATAAAATTATAATGGGCATAGTAGCGCTGCTTACAAGAAACCCACAATTGAGCAAGTCAATTTCTGTAGTAGACAGAATTGCAAATTCTTATTAAATTTGATTACCAATGTCATTGCTTGGTTATGGAACAATCAATTTGGATTGTATTATCAGGTAATGATTGACTGTTTGGCTATTTGATGAATGTGTCAGGGATACACACTGCAGGAAGATCATGTGTGATGGCCTGCAAGAGCCAAACTTCACGGGGAGGTTTTCCCTTGGAAATGGGTTTCGGGTATTGGACATTTTGGAAATGTCTCATCTGCGCTGCATGTTCGGTGGTAACATGAGTGAGATGGTATAAATTATGTCGGTAAGACATGTGTGGTTATGAAATGCAAAAAGGAGTTGGGATGGCTAACTGAGGGACTATTAACTCAAGGAAGGAGCCCCCATTCCTCCTTAACAAATGCATACTGCGACGGCAAATGGATACACTACTACATTTCGACCAAAAATCCGACGGCCGTATTGTCGGATTTTCGACACTTCCCTGTCGCATGTACAACACTATGATTTTTTTTAAGCGTTGGTGGATTTTCGTCGGTTATTCGACATCTTTCCAATCTGTCGGTTAAGCGACAGCTCAGTTTACCGTCGGTTAAATGTAAATTGTTGGTTATCCGACATCTAATTCATACTAAATCGCCTACAGGTCGTCGCTTAACCGACGGCTATCCGACGGATTATAAAAAAAATCACCTACAGGCCGTCGCTTAAGCAACGGCTATCCGACGGATTTTTAAAAAAATCACCTACAAGCCGTCGCTTAAGCAACGGATTATGAAAAAATCACCTACAGGCCGTCGCTTAAGCGACGGCTATCCGACGGATTTTTAAAAAAAATCACCTACAGGCCGTCGCTTAAGCGACGGCTATCCGACGGATTTTTTAAAAAAAATCACCATTACAATGTCTGGATTTGAATTGAAGAGGCATCTCAAAAGATTGACCTTCAAAAGAAAGCATATTCTGCATTTGCAGCCGAAAAACTCATACAAAAATTAAGCTTTTTACATGCAGAAATAACCATCAGTATTGCAGATTCACTGCTTGAACTCAATAACCTATTGGTGAAGACAGCAGTACAACCTCTATCTCTAGCAGCAATGCATGGCTGATTCTATTTATATTTTTTGCATTTTTAAAAACCTCTGAATTGTGATTGTAATACACAAAAACCACACCATAAAAGGCAACCTTCTTTACTAATAAAGCAGTCACTAGACCTCATCTAAATTACATAATTTCAACCATAAAGAAGGTGAACTGTCTCCTAACCAAAGATTAAGATTGCATTGCATCTGAACACTTTGAATAGTAACCAGCATCACAGTCCCAGCATCCAGCATGGCAAAAAATTCAATCCCGCTCCTTTGACAGCACCTGCATGCTACTATCCTTAAAATGAGGAGATATCCAGGATACTTGCAGATGCTGCAAAATATCCTGCCTCCTTCAATATGAAAATCCCTCATTATTTCTGAGAACCTTGGACTGTAACAGCAATACGTTGTGTGCTTCCAGGGTGAAGGTTCTCTCCTTTAGAGACCACCTGCAAAGGAGAGTCTTAGCTCAGACCTGCCCAGTGTGAAGGCAGTTTTCGAG
>LPNX010489820.1:86621-142929 GCA_001517045.1 Pseudotsuga menziesii | reverse complement strand
AAGGCTGCGTGTCCTCGTCCTTGCAGTTTCCCTTCTGCAGTGCTCTCTCTCCCATTTCATCTTTTTGCTGGCAGTGTTCCCCTTGAGAGTTTCCTTCTTCTTGTCTTAGTTTATATCTGAGCTTAAATTGGCAACGTAATACCTTGTGGGCGAGCAATGGCTAGTTGAGAATCTGAGACAGAATGGGGCTCTTCATATTATCAACCACAACCTCATACCTCTTAATCATCTTCCATAGCCATGAACTTTACTTACACAACCAAAGAACCCTACTTCCATTGGCACTGCTCAAAATCTTAATTTGTCAATTGCTTTGTCTTGATCAGAGTCATAACCATTCGATGTTATTGTGGATCCATTTCAGATAGCACCTCCACACTGGGAGGTTGTTGGACCCCAAAAGCTTCCAAGGAAGAAGGATTTGGGAACTTGATTGCCACTTGGTTTCTCTCATATCATCTTGACTTCCTTGGTATTTGTCCTTTAATGCTAATTTTCCATCTCTTCAGCAAATCACTCGATCTTTTAGATGCAGAATTGTATCCTATTCCAATTCTTTAAGTATATGCGTTGCAGAGTCTTCTATTGTGGAAAGAACCTGAAGGTCTTCTTCTAAATCTAGCATGAAGGCTTGAACAACCTCGAGTACTCAACATCGACCACTAGATTGATATGCATATATAGTGGAAGTCTCAATCAAGAAGCATTCTCATTTACCTGCTCAATAATGTGGAAAGGTCCATATCTTAAGGGCTTCAGTTTCTTGGCTGCCCCTTGCAGGTGTTCCTTCCAAAGATAAAGCCACACCTTGTCTCCTTGTGGTCTTCTTTGCATTGATCATCTGTTGTCTTGTTTTAGATAGAACCAGTCAGCGTACCCATCATGAAAAGGGCATGTAGCTCGGTGGTAGAGCAGCCTTCCAATTGGGGATGGGCCCAGAGAACAATTGTTAGCATGTCCGGTTTTCAACATGACAGCAAAGCCAGGTGTTGAGGTTAACTGGCAATGGCTAGGAGACTTGAGTCATAATGCTGGAGATAGGCTATAGAAATCCACACCTTCATATAAAATTGGTAAGAGTGCCTGTCATGAAAAAGACAGGTGGATTGCTGTTAGTAGGTGCAAGGCCTGGGTTTGATTCCTAGCCAGTCCAATTTTCAACATGGCATCAGAGCCAGGTGTTGAGATTGATTGGGCATGGCTAAGGAGGCTTGAGCCAAAGTTTGGCCCGCAGTGGTTGATGAACAGCCTACCAATCAGGGATAGGTCCGGGAATCAATTGCTAGCATATCCAGTTTTCAACATGGCAGCAAAACCAGGTATTGAGGTTAATTGGCAATGGCTAGGAGGCCTGAGTCATAGTGTGGCTTAAAGGGAATGCCTATGATAGGCTATAGAAATCCACCTAGATACCAAATTCCTAAGGTCATGAAAAATCCAAGTGGCTTGATGTTAGTAGATGTGGGCCCTGGGTTTAACTCCTAGCGCGTCCGATTTTCAACATGGTAGCAGAAACAAGTATTGAGATTGATGGTGGGTGGCTAAGGACAGGAAATCAAATATGCAGTATACAAAATATATGGACAGAGGGAAATCTCATATATATATGCTCAATGAATGAATTACATATATACCATAGCCTCCTCTCAAGGCTAGGACAAAATCCAACCAGCCAAGATGCCCTATCTAGTGTTTGTCAACAAACCCTAGCTCCTCTAGATGAAAGAATTCCTCCAACACTATCTCCAAGGCAAGGCATCCTCCAACACCCATTTACTCCCACTGTTAACACTTACTCGAAACTCATATTGCTGTTTTAGCCAATGAAGGACTTCACTTGGATGGTGAACAGCCAATAGATCTAGAAGAGTCTACTTTCTGGAAGAATGAAAGCAATGTGATATCTCTTGCACAACATTATGCAATAGCCCATCTTGGGTGCATCTTGCGAGTGGTCGTTCTTTGTAGAAAATTGCTGTGTTCTCTTCAGCTGACCGAGGAAAGCTCAGATGAGAAAGTTCAGTCAACGACAGCTTTGATTACAAAGATTTTGAAACTTCTTGTGAGCCTCACAAAAGCAACAACTTTTGCTGTATCAAGTAACCAGTTACTGGGAAATATTAGTGAAGTCGCTAGTCTTTTGCCTGGCTTGTTCAAGCTGAGGTTTGAAACTGTCAATCGTGATCCTGTGGATGTGGAGAACAATCTAGATCATCAATTGTCACTTATATTGGAAACTTTCTTTCAGTTTGTTCATGACATGGTTTTGGATGATACCATTTTTGATAACATACGCACATTTGTTCTTGCTTCTCTATTGGACATCTTGGATGGAAGAATGTGGAGGTATGAGAGACAGAATACAGTTCAGAAGCTTTCTTTGGTTTACAAGCCTGACTGAGGTTATTATTAAGATTTTGGGATTTGCTCGGGATACTAGATCACAAAACTGTAAAAAACTTCATTGGAAACAAACAAGTCAGGGAGATCATGAAGGAGATGGGGTTGTAGACTTAACTTCTATTGCTTTGTCCTGTAACCTTCGCTCAGAGCATTTTGCCTTAATTGTTGAGCGCAGCAAGGAGAATCAACTAAATGTTATATTTCCACAGGCAGGTCACTGGCTAGAGGATCTAATAGCTATCGCAAGTTTTCTGCATGCACAAGGTTTAAAAACAAGGCCCAGGGGGGAAAAGTCATGGCCAACTGCTAGCAAGGATGGGCTGGGAGTAAATGATGCAGAATCTCATTTCCATCATGTAAATTTAAATTCCTCAAACATTATTGACAAGTAACAATTTGCATAATACGACAACGTAATCAATCTGCCACATTAAAATCATCCAACATGCTCACCAAGATGTTTTGGGATATGTAACAGTGCTGAATGTCCCAATCGCTGTTTCATAATCAATCTTTGCCTTTAGCATAACAAACAAATAGAGTTTCTTAACCTGACCTGTTTTAATGTATTTGTAAGAAATAAATGTATCATAGAAAAATTCAATAAATAAATTTGATACTAGAACAAATTGCTGCCTTTAAGTAGGCCAAAGGTAATTGCAAATAATTTCCAGGAGACTCGAACTTTAATACCAAGCTCTTGACAGTAATAAACAGAATGAATATGGGGCTTCTAGCTGCAGAACTGCCTTCAAATAAGAAATTACACTAAATCAATTGATCGGAATGCATCATCTATTTAAATCATACAAATTGGGCAAATTGTTGTTTATTAATGACACTGAAATAAGATCCATGGGTTAATCCATGAACCAGAAGGGCATGCAGTTTTAATACCTTGTGCACTATACTAATCTGCAAAACAGCAGAGGTTACAGGTTACAAATGACACATACAAATACTCTAGAGGAAAACATCTCTCGCAAATACAAAAGCCTTTCTCCACAAATTCCTGACTCTCAAGTATTCTGAGAATCTTGACCAAAATTTCATTGCATCAGTCTAACTGATCTCCAAGGAAACAGCCATTTTACACCATCATATGCTGTAGATTGGGTCTGGCACACAACTGATGTTTTCATACACGGCCTTGAAAGACAGATGGACAAACCAAACATCATCCAAAAGTTCTATGGCCAAGATTTGTGATAGTCATGATCGACAAGATGGAAGAGTTATACCACCACAACACAAAGCAATTATGATATACAGGAGTACAACAATCAAGCAAGTCAATGAAGCCCTGGAACATTCAATGTAGGAAAAAAAAGTTAATTTAGCCCCAAGATAAGACTGTAACCGCAAATTCTATAAACCGCTAATTAGAATGCACCAAGAAACTATACATCCAATATACAGAATGGAAGGATGAAAAGAATAGCACTTACAAAAGTTTTGCATTCTTCATCCAAAGTGCTTGCCGAAGTCGCCTGGACTGCTTGAAATGAAATGAGTTGTCCTGAATAGTTGATGTTTTATCAACCAGTAGTTCAATTCTGTCCCCTCTTTCTAGGGCTTTTTCTATGTTGTCAACCATAACTGTGTGTACCTGGATTTTTAAGGGGGAAAGAATTATATCTCCTTACTTCACATAAGTTGGAGAAGTCAAAGAAAAATCATATAAAGTTCTCAGTTTTCCAATTATGATGAATTTTATGTTCCAGCTTCTCAAATCGGCACAATAAATGAATCTGCTTAAAATGTGCACATTAGCTAATGCTGTGTCTCCGTTCATATATTTTTCCTTCTTATTAGAATCCACTGGCCTATGAAAAACAGAATTTTTGTGAGAAATGTTTTACCGCAAAGTAGTAGCATTAATTAGAGATACTTGATAAGACATTTAGAACCAAAGCACATGTAAGAGGGAAACTGTGAGAAAGCCATTACTTACAAAGGGTGGAAAAAGAAAAAGATTCTCCTGAACATATGCACTATCCACATGAATTCTACACAATAATTAGTGTTATGATTTTCAACTGACCGATTTCAAAGCAAAGATCACTAAGAGGTCAATGGGTTCAAGCCTGGTAGAGTCCCTCTGGGTTAGGAGTACATGTACTGCAGCAACACCTACCCTGGGTGCCATTCACAGAATGTGAAGAAGCACCTGGAGGGTTTCCCAGAAGACATTTTCCAATTTCCATGAAAAAAAAGAGGGCTGAAGCTAGCTTTCAACATAAGTGTCTCCACGTTGCTAATTCAAGGAGATTCCAAAATGACTATGAAGGGTAATTTTGCCATCACCCATGCAGCTACTGAGGCTCCAGTCAATGCAGCTCAGATTCTCCTTAATATGTTACGTCAAAATCAGCTTATGCACAATTATTGAGACTGCAACAACCCAGTTGATACTAATGCTATGGAAACAGTCTATTTGAAGCCATTGTAGTTAAGCATTATAGATGAGGCCATTAAATCAATTGTTTGGTAAACATAATTTTGCTGCACTTGTTCTTGCAAGTCTACTTTGGGTGGTAAAAAGGGAAATTGTTTCATGTATATAAATCAGTGTTGCAATATCTTCAATTTGCCCGATTTTTCCAAGTTTTCAGGGTTAAGTTTATGCTTGTCAATATTTCCGATAAGTTTCTTTGCAGACACTCGACCATAGATTCCCTGAAACAATATTTGCAACATTAATATAAATATATTTCAAGAAAGTTTGCGGAAGCTGTAGGTGAAATAATATTTGCAACATTAATATAAATATATTTCAAGAAAGTTTGTGGAAGCTGTAGGTGTAGCATTATTTTAAGAATTTTTGATGATCATATGTCTTCAATGTAACTTAAAGTAGGTGCCTGATTGTTCATCCTTACATTTTGAAATAAAATGATATCTAACAGTGCCTTCAAGGAAAAACATATCTCTTTATCGCAATCAAGTAAATTAGTATGGCTTCAATCCAAAAAGATGCCAAAATGATGACCATGAGATCATCGAAGCTTAAAGCATGAATTGGATGTTTCTGTTCTAACTTCTAACTACTGCAATTTCTTGCTAAGAGCACAGGATAGTTTGCATAACGATCAACCTTATCTAGAATGTTGCCACAAAAGGTTGCAATTAATAAGATCCTTCAAGTATAGAAACAGACAAGCAAAGGCTATGGAAAATCATTCAGTCAACAATTTCCACAAACTTACAAATAAAATCTAATTAGAGTTGCATCATAGTAATGATCACAACAGTCATATATTGATTTCTACACACAAGATATGAATCTATTATCTAGATACAGAATAAAAATGTCTCCTTCCAAACCAATCTGATGTGAGACAGCCAAATCTCCAACTGATACGCATTTGAACAAATGTTACCATTTTTCACTGTTGACTACACTCCTGAATAGAAGCACTTCACTTGAATTCTTAAACTGCCAGATTTTTAGTTAATTTTTCCAAATTCAATTAGCAAAATACTAAAACCAATGTCAGATGCCCAACATATCGGGTCACTTCTAGCAAAGAAATCTATTATAGAGCTTTTCACTATAAATTTCAATAGCATTAACAAATATTTCCATTTACCAAACAGCCTCAGTGGCAAACTTGAAGGAACCCAAGGGATAAATTCATAAAGAGAAGAAAGGAAGCACTTGCCTCATTCATTTCCCCCCTAACACGGGTTAAGGTGTCTGCATTGGGGTTGCTAGAGAAATATTCCATCTGCTGATGAAGAACTCTAGAAAATTCATCATTCATTGCATAAGCAAGTGCATTGTGAGCCACTCGGCCATATGTCTTCATAAATCTCATTTGAATATCCTCTAAATAAGCAAATGGAATTCGTCCTGCATGCAAGCCACTGTTAGGAAGAAAGAATCAAACAATAACACAGGAAGAGGCCTGAATATGACAAATGCATTCTCAAACTATTAAGAATGTAAAAATGTAGCAATCCCAAACACAACACTAAGTGTAAAAGAATTATAGGATATGTATGTATGTATAGGGCACTAAGGCCGAGGGAGAACACCACATAAAGTTGAAAGGGCATATGGCCACCTCGCCTGCAGAGGTCAGGCCAAATCTTCAAGCAATCATGAGAGCAGACTCTGTGATGGAACTGAAGTCTTGCAGCTGTGTCGAATCAAAATACTTAAATCATGTACCCACATGTCAAAGAATGGATCAACAGGGAGTTCAAAATGTAGCAACGCCAACATCATCATGTGTCAGAGGTGTCAAAAAAGGCGTAAGTTGATGGTTGAGAGCAGTAAAAGAAATGATACATCCCTGTCATTCTATTGATGATATTTCAGCATCTGTTAGTTGTTCTGTTATAAGCAGTAAACTTGTAGCACAAGCGATGCCTAATGAGCACGGTGTTTATTTTGAAAAAATTGTCAAAGGGTTGGGTTGTCATGATTTCCAATTGAAATGAGAAATTTGATTTTAACACACAACATAAGCACTGAAGCCGTAGGTGGTTGCATTTAGGGGTTAATTCGCTAAGCAAGCATAGCAAAGTCTTTGTGCGGGAGATGTTCATATTCTTGTCTTTGTGCGGGAGATGTTCATATTCTTAATTCTAAGAATCAATTTTGAAAAAAATAATTTCATTTACACAGAAGAGTGACTCTGATGTCATAGGTGGACCAATAAAAAGGGCTAATTCACAGTCTGCCTAGCCTGGTTTTCTAATCCACGTACTCTCTCTTGAGGATTGTAAGAAAATCATAAGCTGCTTGAAAATTCACAGGTGGTTAGTCTAGACCTCCCAAAGCATAGTAAAAACAAAGATGTCTAATAAGCATTGTGTTATTTTCGAGCCCTGATATTCGCCAACTCAAATTCGGCATCAAAACACTTGACAGACACACACAAAGGCACATACATTCCAAAACCCAAATTTGTAATAATGAAAAGGTAACTGGATAATACCTCTACCATCTCGACAACCCCACTCTCGTCAAACATTTTGGCAAGCCCTTCACTGTCAACGTCAAAGGGGATATTACCCACATATAGTTTAGTGCCCTCAGGAAGAGAAGGATAGTCCTGGTCTTCAACTGTCTCTTGCTCTGCTTTGCTCTCTGTACCAATTGCTACATCTGATTCTTCCTCCTGAACCGCTTGAATTCCCCCCAATTGTTCTTCCGATTCTTTTCCTTCTGAAACTCCTGATGCAGGGGGGCTCCTCCACTTCTTCTTCTGCTTGCACCAAAGGAATATCCTGTGCCTCCTCTACCACTTCTGCCGCCACTGGTGAACCCTGTGCCAATGATCTAATTCTTAGGACCCGCCTCCTGCTTTAGGACCCGCCTCCTGCCCAAAACAGGGGTCAAACAAGAAATCCCATGGCGAGCATGGGATATCCCTGAATGACAAGGGGCAGCCGTTGGCAAGGCCATCATAGGAAGCCTTGAACAAGGAGCCTTCAGACATGCTGAACCTCCTCCTAAAACTGTTGCTTCTAATGAAGGCAGCACTTGGGTAGTCGCCATTGAAAAGCATGAAGCTGCCATCTTCACAAAAACCTCAAAAAAAACCTGCCCTAAAACCTTGCAAAAATTCTAAAACTGCAAAAGGTTCCTATAACTTCATCGGTTCTTCATCAATTTCACTTTTACCTAAAAACTTCAAAACCAAAAATCCACAGCCCATTGGGTCTTTTGGTTGTTTTTTAATAAATTTTAATTTGTTTAGTGGAAACTATGATCCACCAATTGACAGCTTATTAACATGCATTAAGCACATCATTAATATGCGATAAACCCTCATAATTTAGCAAAACCACGTGACGTGGATGAGTACACATTGTCTCACGTGCACTAAAACTCATTCATCTTTTGTCTCGGCCCTCCGCCCGCTACCTTAATCTTTGCCACTCATACTTTGCTAGATTTATAGTTACATAAAAACGTTAATATTTGTAATTATCACTTTCACAATATATTGAAAAGTAAAGAGGCAAGTTTTGTATTTTTTTACATGAATTTAAATTTTGATAAGATCTAAGGTTTTTTTTTATATGGTTAGAAGATATTTTTTGTTTTTTTTTTATAAGATGTTTTTGGATGTGTCTTTTGGTTTTTACTAATTATAATGTTTTTAGATGTCTTGGTCTTTACTTATAAGTTTTTTTTTTTGCTAGCTATTGACTTGTGGTTTTTGACACTAGCTTATGGTTTATAGTGGTATCCACCTATATTTGAATTAGAGTTTCACCTAGGTAATCCCGATTAGTTATCAATTCTCCTAGATCTAAAAGAAATAACCTTATGCACTCAAATTTTAAATCGATCTCCTTCAACTGGTTAGCATTTGCATCCTAAAATTAAGGTGTCCAATCTTTGCAACCTAATATTAAGGTGTGTGACCTTTATCATAGAGTGGTTTCTTTCAACTGTCCTTTCTCCAAGGAAGTTAACCTTTGAACCTTAACATTAAGATGCACAACCTTTACTTTCAACCTTCCTTCCTCTGACTGTGTTAATCTTTGTACCCAAGATTAAGGTGCTCAACCTTTACACCCTAAGGTACACGACCTCTATCATAAGGTGGTTACTTTAAACCTTCCATCCTCCATCTAGGTTAACATTTGCACCTTAATAGTAAGAAACACAACCTTTGTTATAGGGTGGTTAATTTCATCATCAAAGGCGATGTCGCTTAATCCGTCGCTTAAGCGACGCTTACTAACGCGACGTCGCTTAACCGACGGTTATGAGAATAGTCATCGCTTAACCGACGCTTGTGGCCACATTTACAAAAAAAAAAGTATCCTTGTGGTTTTTGGTAAGTTTAAAAAGAGAAATCCACGCGCCGTCGGATTTTTCCGTCAGATTTTGGATCGAAATGTAGTGATAAGTGTTCTGTGACCATTGCTAAGAATATGCATGTTTAATTATTAAATTCCATATGCAGAACATGTTTTGATTTTATTTCCATGATGACCGATTGCTTGAGTATGCATAGGGCCTACATGGCACACACCAGGAAAGGGTGCACACTTTTCCGATGTTGAGTCATGAAAGGATTTTCAATATTGATTACACTCTAGGGAGTGGACGCACTCCTGGTGTCTCAATACTTGATAGTGAATGATATGAAATACGACTGCCGTATTAGAGCAATAACGCTGATGAGTTTGCTTGTATTGCTTGTATTGCTTGTGTTGGCAGGTAAAAAGGTAAAAGGTAAAAGGTAAATGGTCGTTGTGAGGGGTTGCGGAGTAAGGGGTATTGTTGATATAAGTGTATGTTGATATAAGTGTACTATTGGTATAAGTGTATGTGTTATTGTTGATATAAGTGTATGTTGATATAAGTGTACTATTGGTATAAGTGTATGTGTGATTGTTGACATGAGTGTATGTTGGGCTGTTATATGCCTGAGGATCCATAGTAGATCCTAGACCTAGAAATGGTCATGGTAAAGTTCCAAGCGTAGTCAACATGAGTGTGTACTGGCTGGACATTAAATATTTGATGTTGTGGAGCAGTCGGCATGCTGACCTAACATCTAAGTCCATAGGTGATCCCAAGGCTTGCAAAGCGAAGCAGGATCCTGTGGACGAACGAGGAAACGCACAATACAGATAAGTATTGGATTGGTATAAGTGTATGTGTGATTGTTGACATGAGTGTATGTTGGGTTGTTATATGCCTGAGGATCCATAGTAGATCCTAGACCTAGAAATGGTCATGGTAAAGTTCCAAGCGTAGTCGACATGAGTGTGTACTGGCTGGACATTAAATATTTGATGTTGTGGAGCAGTCGGCATGCTGACCTAACATCTAAGTCCATAGGTGATCCCAAGGCTTGCAAAGCGAAGCAGGATCCTGTGGACGAACGAGGAAACACACAATACAGATAAGTATTGGATTATTTTGCTTATGAATATACATGTGTATATGATTTGGTTATGATGTTTTAAGCTCTTGTTCTAGAGATAAAAACTGATGAGAATAAACTAAGCATGTGAATTTATTCAATGTTTGGATATAGGTATCGCTGGAAGCGAGGACTATGAGAGCATCCTAGGGGTGCATGTGGACATGTAACTGTCTTGGAAAGCTTGGAATGAGCGGCAATGAAAAAGGTGCTAGTGAGACCGTGAGTTTCCTAGCAGTTGAGACAAACCATGTGGAGAGACTCCATGGTTTAGAGGTCTAGAACGGACCAGAGACACTAAGTGTCATGACCAAGAGAGATTGGTCCAGCATTCACGGTAAAGTGAAAGAGGCTGAGAGCATGAAAAGCCATGGCAATGGTGTGGGTTCCAGGATGGGACAGAACAAAGAGGGGAACAACTCTTGATGCTCTCTCTTGCCTTTTGATTATATATATATATGCATTGTGAAAACAAAAGATTGTTGAATGTATGTATGACTAAAAATGGAATGTGTGTTTTGTTGAAGGTAAATTGTGAATGCTGGAGTGGTTAATTCCTTGCCCAGGAATGGACATGAATGAGCTCATGTGCCTGTTGGGGAAGGCATGAAAAATATGGAAGTCTCCTTGATGAGGCTTGGACTGTCATGCCAATTGGGTAATTAACAGACTAATTTTAATGTCTATACTATGCTTGGTCTGATAGAATTTCAATGGTGCATTTCACAGGTGAGAAAAGTGAAACTAGGTGGTGCACATTGATCATGGCAGCAGATCAAAAGTTGCTGGACTTCATTGGAAGTCTCCTTCACGTGATTTCCAAGACCCAAGAAAATCTTGGGGAGATGCTCAAGATATAGAAAAGGCAGAGTGAAATGAACCACCAGATTTTGCAAGACTCTATTGGTTTGCAAAGGGAGGTGAAAGGCCTTCTGGGAGCAATCAACAAAGGAAAGGAAGGTGGATCAGTGATGGGACATTCGTCCAAGCGACCCAATAAGAAACGGTCCAGGCACGAAGACTCAAAGGAAATTGAGCAGGTAAAGATGAAGCAGCCAGTAAAATGCTGGAGATGCAGAGGACATCATTTACGTCGGGACTGCCCAATGAGGGAACATGATGAGGGCAATAGCGGCAAAGTTCCTAGACTTCGGGATGGGCTGAAAGCTGAGAACCAACAGGACAAGTCCGTGGAAGCCGAGGGGCTTGGTCATGAACGTTCAAAGTAGATGATTGAACGTGGGACATATCTGCAAAATTTTGAAATTTTGATGTGCAATTGTATACGTATTGTATATATGTAATGGAACACCGAGGACGGTGTTATTCCAAGGGGGAGGGGAATGTAACACCCCGGTTTTGACCCCGTTTGCATGATGTATATATTGTAATTAATCGTGTTGAGGAGCTAAAGGCAAAAGCCCCACCATCGATTTGGTTGTGTATGTTTCGGCAATAGGTGTAGTTGCCGATGGTCTATCGTGCTATGTGGCACATTATAATTTGGCATCATGTAAATACACACATCAATTAAAAATAAACCACAACCAGCTACGACAGTGCAACGTTGAATGAAAAGGGCATGATTCCAAAGGATAAGGGGGTGGGGGATGTCAAACCTTGGTCTATGGGGGAAACCCATGTGTTACCCTTGTTTTGATTTGCCATCTTCATTGTCTCGTTCAACCTCTTTATTGTTTTGTGAAGTTGTTGAGGGCAGTTATTGCATGAGGAGACGTGGGCATGGGGAGGCGTCGGTTTGGCAGGTTGACCTCACGTTGGAAGCAACCTCCACCGCCATTCTCTCCTTTGCCTGTTCACTCTCACGCAGGGACGGTCGCTCCCCTTCTCACGCCTGGTCTCACCTTCACAGTGGTCTGTTCGTTCCTCCCGTTGGTCTGCTCGCTCTCACGTAGAGAGAGACGGTCTGTTTTTCCTCACGCACTCTCCACTACGCATGCTCTCGGTGGTCTGCTCACTTTCCTCATGTTGGTCGTTCATCCGCGCGCCTAAGTGGAGCTGTTCACTCTCACGCAGGAGCGGAAGTCTTGCTCATCCTCGCGCACAGGCAGTGGTTCTACTGGATCTCACGCAGCCAGGAGAGGAGCTGCTTATTGGTGGTCATTCACGTTCTTCCACAGAGTGGAATCGGGTATGTTTTCCTCTGTGTTTTGCGGTTTGGTGCAAGTTGTCCTCTCACACAGGCCGTTGGAATCATTTTCCCATGTCGTGAGTCGTGCTCATTGATTTCGATTTGGGACGGTTGTCTTCCCTGCGTTTTATTGGTTGTGGTGTTCAATTTCGTTTTGGGCCATTGTGGATTTCTAGATCCGTTGGTTGATTTTTCCTCTGTCCATGCTGGGAGTTGGCTTCTCCTTTGTTTGGGACTATGTAAGTTGCCCGGCCGTTATCTTGAGGAATTGTGTGTGCTGTGGGCTGTTGATTTCCACAACTATTGGCTGAGTTTTCCCTGTTTTGGGACTGTGGATTGCTGCTATCATTCATTGTGTGTTTGTGGCTGTTGATGCACCCCAGTTTTGGGGTTGCAGCTGAGTTGTTTTGGCCACGCTAGGGCCAAGGACAACTCTGAGTTGTCTTGTGGCTTGAGCTGTGTTTCACCTGTTGGTTGGGACTGTCACATGTCGGTTGTCTTTGCCTTCTTCACAGGGCTGTGAAGGGATTGTTTTGCTGCGTGTATGCAGTGGTTGTTCTTCGGACTATGCTGGCTTGACCGGTTTGCTGATGGCTTGGTAAACCCAGTTGTGTTGGTTTGTTGATTGTGTCCCTTGGCTATGTGTAAGCCTGCATTGACCTTTATCCTTGGAGGAATCATGCCCAGCTCGGGGGTGGCAGTGTTGCTGAGAGATTGATGAGCACGCTGGCCTATGGTTGGGTGGAACATTGCAGCGACGTAGCTGGTTGCGGGGTGAATTCTTCATCAAAGATAGGTATTGCTATTCCATCTCTGCAAATTACATCTATTGTTTTATGAGTTATGATGAACATGTGAATGTTGGAAATGTATATGGGTTTGCTTCCGCTGAATGCTTTGAGGAATTATGCATCTGTGTATGCTTGTATGTTTAGCATTCCTGTTATGTATCATGTTAAACTTTTAACTTCAGCATTGTTACTTGTCCATGTTCATGGGGTTGTTTGCTCGTATGCATTGGTGTTCGTCGCGTCCTCTTCACCGGTTTAAGGGATGGGGACATGACACAACATTTGTCGGCATCCTCTGTTTTGTCAATTTGCATTGACAACTCAAGTTATGTAGTGGGACTATACCCTGTATGAAATAGGAGAACTAAAAGTGATATATTTATATAGACAAGTTCCCATACATCCCACTAATATGTAGTGCATAAGACTTGGGGTGTTATCTCTCATTAGAATAGGTTTTTTCACTTTGGATTAAAAGGTATGGGTTTGAATTTTTTATTATAAAACTTACTATTTAAAAATATACTTTTTCTAAAATAATAATAATTATAAAAATAATGATACCCAACTCAATGAAACTTTGGATCATAATGGCCAAGACTGACTAAATAAAACTTTGGTAATGAGGAACTTAAGAAGTTGCACAAAAATTGAAGGCTAAAAAAAATGACACAAAATATGAAGGATTTTTTAGATGTAGACAAGGAGAACAAAAGACAGAAACATACATTACAAGCTGACCAGGAGGATAGAAGCTCGAATCAATGAGAAATTGATTAGATGGACACAAAAATCGGTTCTTTGGTGAAAATATGTTGGGTTATGAGCTTCTGGAAGTGAGAATCAAGGTCTTTCTTTACATGCATGCTGTTGGAATATAAAAAATTTCACGGGGTAGATTCTGGTACCAACGTCTGGCTCTAGTTGGGGATGAAGTCCTCCTGTGGGGCTTGAAGAACATGTAAACCATGTTCCTTTTCTTATCCATCTCTACAAGATGGAACAATTCTCTTCTTACCATTGACTGAAAGCAAAAAATTACAATCTATCATGTCCTGTACCAATTCTCCATTGGGCTGGAGTCTTTATTCTACTATCAAATATCTGCAAATTTATTCAAACTCTAAACAGACACCACTAAAATGGAAACATATTGCTGCATATCAACACACTAGAAATAATATAGATGCATTTATGGAGAGCTTATTCTTTCACCTACTCCTACTTCTAATCGGTAAAACAAACTAATCATGTGTAATCATACTTCTAATGAATCCATGCTAGCATCCAACCAACCATAAGAACTTTTTGCATGCAAATAGAAATCAAAGAAGAAGTTAACATTTGTAGCAAAAATTTGATTTTCAAAGAATACTTAAAACCACAATCCTCTTTCATTCCAAACTCTACAAGGCTGAAAAGTAGAAAACCATAACTCCATGTGGATGGCCTCGAGGTCCTGCCAGTTGTGCTGCATCTCTAGCAGATACAAAAGGTCACATTGTTCATATGATTCATTGATCAAACGACACTTTATGAGTTCTATTAGAAAAAGGGAATGAACATCATTCGGGCATTGTCAATCAACGACATCAAGGTTATCTTGAATATGTTCACAAATTTCTTGAACAACAACAACAATGTCATCCTCAGAATCAACAACTTGATCCATGTATTCCTCACTATGATGAGATGTATAGATATCATATATCATCTCTGGTTGTTCATGGATAATAAACTGAATGTCTTCATGAATCTACTGATCAAATTATGTCACCCTAGAGCAATCGAGCTCTAGAATGCCAAGATCATCATCACTATATTCATCGTAAATTGTAACAACATGAAAAAACTCTAATGACGAGGATGCATATTTTTGCATATTATTATCAATAGTATGACCTTCAAAAATATTTGAAATGGATCATGTATCATAATCATCACTATTAAAAACATTTGGATTGGTACCAAATGTATTTAAAGTATCACGATTATCAACTTCAATATCAAAATTTTGAAAAACCTCCTATTGTAAAACAGAATTAGGAAATATATGACTGATAATAAATCATCTTCTTCTTCCTCAACCCTATCATCCTCTTCATTTGAGTTTGAAATAACAGGTACATAGAGAGAAAGACCTAGAGAATTCTTAGTTACACAATCATTTATATTGCCATCAACTATAACTTGAAAACCTTCTTCGGAGTAGCAATAGAAAATATTTCATTCTTATCTATATTTTAATGAATGTATTCATTTACATACTCAATACTAGAAGAAAAAACATGTTGAATATCTGAATGAAACTCCTCACAACAATTCTCAAGAAGAAGCTACCAAGAAAAAATCCTTTCACATCAATTATGGAGCACTATATGAAATTATTTTAAAGAAGGTATGCTAGAAGGAGGCAAGGATCAGTACCATTCATGAGTATCCCCTTATAATGAATACACAAATATCTTCATGAACACATATTCATGATGTATATTTAACTAAGCCATACTTTGATGAAATATGATGAGGTAATCCGAAGGATTATCCTCTTTTCTTTCTCTGAATTGTGGAAGGAAATCTCCCCAAACATCCAAGATAGGTAATACATTAGGAAATATTAGAACATTTGATAAATGCATTGGATCAAACATCCGATCTAGAATGGCAGCCATTAGATCATTTGACATCTTGAATTAGTGGAGTCACTAATGAATCCTTCCTCTATGGAGTCAGTCGATGCAAATTGCAGTGTAAATCATGTAACTGACCCTTTTTCACCATCAAAGACTGGATCTATACTTTATCGTTCTCCTAGGGAATATTTTCTTCACTTTAGTCCCCGAAAATGACACCAAAAGATGTTATCACTAGAGTTTGCACATATAATTATAAGGCTCGAAGTCCATATAATCTTAAAGGTTTTGATCAGATAACTAAGTTTTGGTTTATGAATATTTTCTAAAGGTAAAGTGGGGATAATGAACAAGGTATATAAACAAGAGAGATGATTGAGTTATGGTAAAAAAATACTATGAGTATGCATTATATTAGGAGAAATGTTTAGATTGAATAATTCATAATAAACATTAACCCATTCACAAGAATTCTAGGATAGAAAATATTTATCAGAGAAAAAAAGTTATGAATCTGGTGTTCAAACTGAACATAAACATTCATTATGAGAAAATAACAAAATGGGATCATCTCGAATATAATAAAATTCCAAAATAGTCTTTATATAATCTATTTAAAGATAAAATGCATCCCTTATACAGGTGACATCTTGAATCCTGATCTTCCAGAACTATATCCTCATACAGCTCCCTCCCGAGCCTCTTTTATGGAATCTCTCTACCCCTTACAAACTCTAATATAGATATTTATAATAATTGATTACATCAAAAAAATAGAGCATTACAATATTCTAGGATCAATGACTCTCTCTCGAAATTAGTTCTTACCCAAACGATGATCTGTTACAAAATAAAGATAAGGACAATCTAGAGCTCCCTCCCAGAAATATGGAACTGTTGATTTAATTGTTATAATATTCTCCAAAAATGATTGATCTATGCCTGAAGATGTGGATCTAAATTTGATATGCTCTGTCACCTGGATATCTATAATGAATTTTGGATTCATTTCTATATTTTTACACCATTTCATCTTCAATTCCTTTAAAATCTATAACTGCTAGATGATCTGGAAGACTAAAAATAAATAGTAGATCTGATGCCATGTTTATGAGGAAATTTCTTTTACCAGCCTTTTATCTCTTTAACCATCAACTTATGATTAATAAAACAATGTTTATAGTTAGTAAACTAACACTTTGTATCTACCTCATCTTTCATATTCGTCTGGAATAATAGTTTGAATCTGCTTATAATTTTTTTTTCCATTTTTCCTCTAAATATTCAAATGCTACTAGAAAATTCCATTGAACGGCTTCAAAATCTGAAAGTAAATTAAGTGTTGCCTGAATTCTGGGATTGATCTTCCTTGATGAAATATATTTTCGATCCATGTTGTAATGAATAAAAAATAGCCCCTGCACAAAACCCTCCTAGCTTGAGAAAATTGGGCAGTACTCATATTAATATGTTTGCATACCTGTCTTTTACTTGAATATTGGGCGTTGATCTAGCACTTAATTGATCACCTTGATACTTATTTATGTCCATTTTCACATTTTATATTTGGTGTTCCCACTATTGTATCACGATCTTAATGTTTGTGTGGTAATTTCAATACCAACATTTGTCGGCATCCTCCCTTTTGTCAATTTCCATCGACACCTTAATTTATGTAGTGGGGCTATACCCCGTATTCAATAGGATAACTAAAAGTGATATGTTAATATACCCAAGTGCCCATACATCGCACTGACATGTAGTGCATAATACTTGGGGCGTTAGCTAACATTAAAATAAGGTTTTGCACTTTGGATAAAAAGGTATGGGTTTGAATTTTTTTTATAAAACATACTATTTAAAAATAAACCTTTTCTAAAATAATAATAATTATAAAAAGAATGATCGCCAACTCAATGAAACTTTGGATCATAATGGCCAAGACTGACTGGATAAAACTTTGGTCATGAGGAACTTAAGAAGTTGGACAAAAATTGAAGGCTAAACAAAACTGACACAAAATATGAAGGTTTTTTTAGATGTAAACAAGGAGAACAAAATCCAAAGACATACATTACAAGTTGACCAGGAGGATAGAAGATCAAAGAAATGAGAAATTGATCATATGGAGACAAAACTCAATACTTTGGTGAAATGATGTTGGGTTATGAGCTTCCGACAACGAGAATCAAGGTCTTTCTTTACATGCATGGTGTCAAACTATAAAAAATTTCATGGGGTAGTTTCTAGTACCAACACTAGGTACATAAATAATGTCCTCCACATCTAGTGTGCGTCCTGAGCTTAGATGGAAATATTTAGATCCAACTCCTTGGATAGAGTATGTGTAATTGTCTCCCAATTCTACCATGCATGCAATTTGTTTCTCTTTTAGGTTGGAGTTTTCTCCTTTGTATCATGCCATGTTCTTTGAAGCACCACTATCAATCAACCACGTATATTTCTCCCGTGATAAGAGATCCATACAAAGCAAAGAAAAGGTAATCAACCCTCCTTGTCTCTTTCTCTTCGGGTGAAAATCCCTTTGAAGTTTATTCTACGACAGTGAAAGCATTAAACATTCCTTCTCTTCTTTTCCTTGTATTTCAATTCTATGCAAAGTGTCCCAACTTTTGACAATACTATCACGGAAGATTTGATTTGTCAAAACTTTTATTAATCTCTTTCTTCTTTGAATGAAATATTTCTTGGGAGTGAAAGGCCTCCTCCCTTTCTTGGTTCTTGTCATGAGGGAAATATTCTCCTCCTTGGTGATCACAACTTTGTTCTAGATGCTCCCTTGTTCTTAGATGCAACCATGCCAATTTATTTCGAATTTGACATGCTCTTCTCTTCCATTTACCCCAGCAAGAAATGTCTCCCAATGAGGAAGGGAGTCCGTACATGGAATTTTAAAGAAGGTAATCCTCATCTGTCTCCACACCGATATTTGCAAGTTGATCGTCCACCTTTGAAATCTTTGTAAAGAAGGAAGATATGGTGTCAAAACACTCCTTTGTCTTCTTCAATGGCATGATCATTGACATGATGTTGTCCTTCATAGAGTCATATATGATCATTTTTTCCTTTCCTTGATTCTTGTTATAATTGGTTCTTCTTGCATTTATAGTAGGCTTTTTGATCATGGTCGTCATAAAGGAATCAACATCATGGCCTTCAAGAATGTTCATCACCTTCGCCTTCCATGTTTTGAAGTTTTAGGTTCCTTCAAGTCGGCCTTATGGTAGGACAGAGATTGATGTCATTGATTCAAGTTATTTCTCAATACTTCAATATCTGCATAGGTTTAGAATGTCTACACAAAACTAATCTCTTGCATGTCCTTGCTCTTATACCATTTCAATTTTTGAGAAATAATGAAAGATTCTTGAACTTTAAAACTTTTGATAAACAAATATAGTGCATGTAGATCTCATAAACAATTCAAACACACAAATCATTCAATCCATAAGACACAAGATGTACCCTCGGAAAATAATCCAAATCTAGGATGAAAAACCCAACAATCCTTTGAGGATTATAGATAATTTTATAGAATTATTTTACAACACTAGCAGTTCCTGATAAGAGATATCAAAGCAACACTCGAGAATAGAGATCACTTGGAACGTGCTTGGAACAATGTCTCAGCCTTTCCAAGTGCATATCACTTTAATAAAAATTTATCGAGTCATACATTGAGAGATAGAAAATGGTTGCATGATTTTTTCACTATGAAAAATGTGTAGACTATGTGCATTGTCCATTCATTAACCTTATGCACCTTCCTTGACTTGGTGCCAAGTTGCCACCTCAAAATTGTCACCCATGCAAAAGATATGCACCCTCCATTAATTCATTGAGTTTTAACTGAATGTGAACTGATTGAACTGAACTAAACTGATTGAACTCATCTCAATCATCAACTAATTACTTTACCATTAGTTAGGATTTTAATTGCATGTCTTTAGTGCTTCACAATTAGTGTCATCCACAAACAAACACTTTGACTAAATCAAGGAGTAGATTCCTTAATTAAATGAACTCCACCATGGTTAAATTATGTTGGATGTTCTGTTGTAATCAATCAAATAATGTTTCCTTTATTTATCAAACAAGAATTTGGAGATCATAATCCTCTTGGATGCATTTATTAATACAATAAAAAATTGTGTTGCGTAGTAAGTAGAACCTTTCTTCCCGTAGGAGCAATAATGGAATTTGAAGAGACATGACTGTTGGAGCACCCATGATGTGGAAAGTTAAATGATTAAAATAGATAGAAAAATATGGAAGAGATTCTTCCTTATGGTTTGAAAACCTTCTTTCCCACCATGACTTTGTTCACCAAGACCTTCCATTTCACCTCATCCTTCTTGCTTTATTGTTGCACTTTTTCTTTGAAATGACTGCATAGACCAAACAATGTGAATAAATAGGGAGATATATTATATCCCTCATTAACCTCAAGTTTCTTGCACAAATTTCACACGTTAGGTGAGGATGTGCACTTAGAAATTTCAATTGCTAATAGAAATTAAGTTGTATTAACCAACTTAATTTATGCAAACAAATATTTCCTTTTTTGGGTATTTGCAAACTAATTTTTCAAAGAAGGAAAAAAATAATAGGTTTATAGGTTTAGCTGCAATTAAGGATGCAAGATTTCATGGTCTTAATGAAAACACCTATAGTTCTATTTTCATTATGATGTAAACATATACCTTATAGTTGAGTCAAGTTTACATTTGAACTTGTGAAAATATTATTAGTTCTTTCTTCCTAGATAAATGTATGGTGACACAACTGTGGTTTGAGATTGTATGTGATGCCCTTCTCACAATTTCTAAAAATGTGCTCAATTGCTAATTAGAGGTTAGGTGTAATTTTATGCTTATGTTATTTCCTTATTTTTCTAGAGATTCCTTTTGGAAGATGATTCTTCATTCGATATTTATCTAATTTTTGTTTTAAACATGGATTCTTTTAGTAGCCATGAATGATAAATATGAGCTCCTTTCTCTTGGAATTATTTAACCTCCTATATAGTAATTATTCATTTACATGGGTTGACAACACCTAAAGTGATAATCTCTACATGGTAGTTGTTGTGTTCTACCATACAAAGCAAGTGTGCCTCTTTTAACTCCAATTGATATGATATTAAACACCTTGCTGACATTAAACTTGGTTACCATGTTTTCAGTTTTCTGGAGTACAAGATATGGTAGCCACGACATTTCTTATTCAAGCATTTTCCAAGTTTCATGTGATTTAGTATCCCTCAAAACAAGGCTTAATCCATCCCAAAGGATTTATGTTTGCTTGAGACCATTTGGGAGTATCAATAAGGCCTTTGGCCTGAAGAAAATTGAGGCTCATTTTACAATGGCAATGCATAAGGTGAATTTGATTATGCATGATTGTGTTCAAACTGAGTTTGATGCTCCAAATGATGTTTACATTTTGGTTTTTATTGACAATGTAGGTTTCAAACATCCGTACTCTTGTCGTGAAAGTGTATATTCTACATGTGTAGCAAAAATGGAAAAGGGCTAGGTGGATTAGTCTGATCAATCTTTTCTTGATGATGAAGAAATGGATATTGATTATGTGTTAACTTGTTTGTCCTATCATACTTTATACTGTGTGATACACATTCATAAGAAAGGTGATATATATTCATGAATATGTGGTTATCAGCTAAATTTGTTATCAGGCCTGATATTATTACTCCTAGATTGTGAATTGTATGAGATATGATTTTGTCGCATGCACAACTATGATATTTATCTTTAAGGTAGGTAGGCAATATGTATGAGTCTGTGATATTTTCACATATGTTAAGAAAGTAGTTTTTATGTTATCATTGTTCTTTCTAAGAATCCAAATATTGAAACAACTTTATAGGTAGTCAAGGATTATTCCTCTTTGTTTGTGTGCATCTATGCCATGTTTACTTGTTAAACTCAAACATGATGATTAGGATTCTTTAAAAACAATAAAATTATGCTATTTGATATTTTGGACAATGATTTACAAAGTAATTTTTGGATTCTTGACACAACTTTATAGGAGTTTAAGGTTGTTGCATGTATGTTTGTATGTGTGTGCTCTATTTTTTTTTTGAATTACGACATAAAGAGGAGACATTTACATTGATATATAAAGATGGAAATAAACTACTGATAAATTTGATTTCATATACTTATAGGAAGATTGTCGGATTTAGTTGCAATATGCATGCTCATAATGGTTTTCTCAAATTCCTGGACTAGTTTGTGGTTAAGGCTACAAAATATGAATTAATAGTTTTAGATTTTGTGTATATGTTGTTGCAAGTCTTTGAAAAGAAAATGCCAAACTTGCAACTTTGTAGTTAGCATTAGCTGCTTGATTTGTGGTAGTCTGATTTGTATTTTGTAATTTGTGGGTGTGGGTAATGAAATGCATTAAAGGATGGATATAAAATAGACATGTTATGTGAGATGGAAAACCACACAGTATGCATCCACTTCTTGTGAGTTTGATGGATTTGATTATGTGTTATAAGCCATATCATATATTTACTCATTACATACACTAATGTAGATGAGTTTTAATTACACTCTTGCAAAGGAAATTCATGTCCAATTCCAAGGTCAAAAAATATTGCTTGAATTATAAGTTTTGATGTTCATCTTGTTGCATTCCCTGAATGCAAATTTTCACATCTGCATTTCATTACGAACGATTTTCAATGTGAGAAATTACATAGTGTATTTCCCTAAGATATTGTAATATCATGGATCTGATATTTAGATCAGAATACTAACTCTTCTGTCATTATTAACTGAGGTGTTAAATCAGAGTTTTGCAGTTACATTAACCACTTAAGATGCAAGGGAAAATGAGTGACTTGCTGAGACAATTGTGGTAATTTGGCATAGGGTTAAGGAAGAGAACAAGAAAATTAGGATAGTGAAATTTCATTCCTTATAACATGTAAATCATGGAACATTTATGTTTCAAAATCAACTTTGCTGAGACCTACTTCCACGCTTCTGGGTCACCCAACCGGGCAACAAAGAAGAACTTTCAAATCCATTCAAAAAGGGGTTTTTGAAATGTAAATAGGAGTTATTAGAAATTTAATAAGCATAAAATGAAGTTTCAGAAATTCAGTGACATATCTGGATTTATTTGGGGATGTTTGGAACAATTTGGGAAAACCTAGTAGTTTTGGCACGGGGAGATTTTGCACAAAGATGGCTGTCCAAACATGGTACGAACTCAATGACATAAATTTACGAGGATTGTGATAGGTATTTAGGTGTGTTAAATATCTACAAAAAATTTCATAATGGATTTTGGATGCACAAAACTCCCAGAATGAAGAAAACTATAAAACTAGTAGAGTTTCTTTAGTCAACTAGCAGGGGTGTACAAAAATGATGAATTTTGAAACATATTGTATTAAGAAAAGCAAATGAAGTTTTACAGAGACTAATATATCATTTTTTAACACATAATATCATATAATACTACTTCCATGGACATTAGTTCATTCGTATTACATTAAACTGTAAAAAACCCCACTAGATGGGCACATAAATATTTTCTCAGGAGAATTTTAACATGGAATCTCTATGGGAATGAATATTACTGTCATATACATATTATAAGGATTATATATCAGATACATAAGTATATATGAACTTTATGGGATCCTCTTTATCTCAAACTCACCTGCAATAATTTAGAACGGGGGAGAGAGAGAAGAAGGGGAATGGAAACCTTGGGACGCATATCCCAAGAGAGTGAGGAACAATACTCACTAAGGAATCCTTAGCTTCATCAAAACCAAAATAATAATCAACCAAAATGTGAAATGGAGCTCAAATTATCATTAAATAGACCACTGGTAACTTGTTTCCCAAGTCAATCACCCGCTAAGCAAGTTTCCCTTGATAAAAACTTAACCCTAGCCAAGTGTGCACCCTACTTGAGAAATTGGAAAGTATATTTAATGTGATATGTTTCCATATCCATTCCTTTCATCCAAATCAGAAACTATTCCCTCCTTAGGCCCAGAGTTTCCTGCTTTCTCCTATGACAGTTTTTCTGCACTGCCTGCTTTTGTAACTGAAACTCAGAATGGAAACTGCACCCTCCTTTTGTCCAGATTTGACCGCTTTTCCTTATGATAGATTTCATGTCCTTCTAATTTTGGGACTGAACCTCTAAATGGAAATTGCACCCTCCTTGACCCAAAGTTGCATCTTTTGTGCCTGACTTCTTTTTCTTGGCTTTTGGTACTTTCCCTCTTTTCTGACTTCTTTCTTTTGTCAGTGACTTTGACAGTTTCTAATTATCCTCCTATGGAATTTGGATTTCCCAAGTGTGCACTCCTGACATGGCAACTTATTTCCAAATATTTATTTTCACATAAATTAAAAATGACAAGAAATAAAACTAAGTACAATCCTCCTAAATAATAATTTAGCAATATTCCCCGTGTTAATTAATTATATTCTCTTTTACCCCCTAGGTGTTTGGAAAGGTCAACACCTTTTGATGTCTCTTCAAGTGAGGGACATGAGAGTCCTCCCCTCCTAATATTGATTTTCCTCAAACAGAAGCACTCCAAAGTGCTACAAAATTTGTCCACCATGTTTTTGCTACACCGCTCTAATCATAGTCATTTCTTTAATGACCACTTCTTTCTAAAAAAATTTCAATACAATTAATGTAACTGAGTAGAATTCCTTGATCCCACTTCCTCCTCAACAAGTATCCAAATGTTTCTTACCATTTTGCAAAAATGGTATTCCAAAGAATGTCAGGGTCCCATGGTATTATCTTCCCCCTTCAAAACATTAGTAACACCAAACAAATTTTATCACCATAGAAGATGAAAATGAGGATGTGAAAATCATACCACCACACTGACAATTGATCACTCCCCATGAAAAAATAAATATCTTTGAGACTCTCCCACCAACAATGGAACTTCTTAATGTTGGACCACAACATCTTGAGACTCTCTAAAGTATGAAAATCCATGTGTAAGCTAGCATTGGAACTCACATCACTTCTGTTGTGAATATACAAGTGCTTATCCCATGCCTTTCCATGCATACTAAGAGCATCATATAGAATCCATACATGCTCATTCCACTTATCATACAATTTCTTTGATGTGTCCAGCAACTCTCCATTGATGGAAGCAAGATGTTTACCCTCTAGAGTACACATCTCAATCATGTGTCTAGACACCCAATTAATGGGCAAACAGACTTGCATGCTGAATGATTCAAGTCGGAATAATTCAACTACCATTGATGCACTTGTCAAAAAACATGGCTTGACCATAAACCCCACAACTAGAAGAGTGGGAGTATCATGCTCGTCCTGTGGTATCAACAAAATAACTCCTTTCACCCAATTTTAATCCCCACATGATGTGGCTAAAATAGAAGTGTGGGGTGAAGAGTTGTTGACCAAATCCATGAAACACTCATACATCAATGTAATGGATGCACAAATTCACCCATTGGTTGTCTCAGTGACAGTGCGATCATGTTCCTTCTCCAAAATTGTACAACACTTTCCTAGAGGCAAATCACAATATCTTAGGAACCATGCAAGTGCTTTCTCTTCATCTTGTTTGACCACAAGGTCCTCAAGGCACCTCATGTTCTTGTGTATGGGGGGGTATCTAATGGATGCAAAATAAGTCTTTGTTTTTGTTCATATGTCAAGACAATGACATTACCAAGAAAAAATTTATTGCAGAAATAAAATGCTTCACCTCCCAAGGTCGTCATTCCAAAGGTGTCTCTATCCACCCAATCAATGTATGAATAAGGAATTTTATTTGCTGATCCATATGGAATGTGTTCAACCATATTTATGATAGATAATAGCACTTCATCCTTCCTCTCAATCTCGATGAGCGCTTCGCCAATATTTTTTTCCTCATAGCTTTTCTCAAGCATCTACAAATCTGCTCCTTCCTCATGGTTGTCCTCCACATGAGGTCCTTTCAACACATCCAAATTAGTTCCTACCGTGTGCACATGATTATTTTTCATGCAATATGGGGGGTGTGGTACATTCAACTCCCCTTGAAGTTGATCATTCTACAACCTTGACTCCTGAAGGGATTCTTGGGTTCTCTTCAAGGAATCATATGTAGCCTCATTTACTATAGAGTCTTTCAGACTCTTTTGTTTCTTTCTTAAATGCAAAATTGTACATTTCAGTCACCACGAGGATGTGATATTTGTCCGATAGTAAGTTCATATAAATCTCCTTCATCTTGGCCATGCCTTCTTTAAGTTCTATGCACTCATCCAGAAAGGATTCTCCTTCCATCTCTCTTCTAGAAGCTTTCCAAGAACATCTTGCCACCAAGTCATTGATGTCAACAAGGTTATTCATGGCTACCATAAGATTCTCTTTGTCCTCCTTTAGTGATTCACTCAAATGATGTGGATCAAAAAGAAGATCCCCCACCAAGGTTTCTTCTTCTAATATCTAACATATAAGAAAAATTTCCTTGTGGCATGGATCCACAACACAAAATGCGTTCTCAACATACAAGCTAGCCTTTGAATTTTCTGCAAAATCACTTCCATGATGTGAAGTGGACGGTATCTCTGAAGGTTGGAATGACATATGATATTTAAAAAAATTATAAATCTCCTCATTCCTTGGAATTTCATCTTCATCATGCTGCAAGAGAGTACAAAAATCTGAACCGTATTCATCCCTTTGCATCATATTTTTCTCCAAATTTTCTAGTTCGCACCCAGCTGGGGGGGGCTTGTCTTACACTTCATTAGGAAGTTCAAATGATGATTTCATATCTGATATATGTTATTTTTTGGATCTGATACAAAATATCCATTATCAGCACTGACAACATCACCCTTCTTTGCACTGATTTTTTGATCACCAAAGAGAAACTAAGAGTGAATTCATCTCCCTCACAATTGTCCTTCATTTCGTAGTCCTCGTATGCAAGTGAAGTATTTCCATCCTCCCTTGGATCATATTGATGTAAATAAACATGGATTCTTTAAAACTCAAAACATTTTCTTCCTACTACCCTCTTCATCTAAAGATACTATGGTGTCCTTCCCCTCCACCAAATTCTCTAGGTCACACCCAAGTGGTGTGGCCTTGTCTTCTTATTCATTATGTGGCTCAAGAGGTGACAGCAAATATGATTTGTGTACTTCTTTTGGATATGATACAAAATATGTCTCACCACCCATACATGAACCAACATCTTGAGCAGTGTTCTGGAGATCACCCATAAATAAGCTTGAAGTGCATTCATCTACAACTTCTTCTCCTATGCAACCACCTTGTGGTTACTTGCACTTCACCTCATGGATATATGTCTCTACTTCATTTCTCTTCTTCTTCAAAAAACTTGAGGATTATTAATATTGAGTGGTACTCAAATCACAACTTTTGGAATCTCTTTTTGAATAAAAACTGAACATTCTCATGCTACTTGGACAAGCAGATGGATTTGATGAGTCTTTCCTTTTTGCTCCTCTTTTGGCTCAAGGTGGCAACCATCTAGTCCCCAATTTCTTGCACACTTCATCAACCATGTGTGCAATACTTTTCATGTTTTCCCCACGGTAGGGATCTCTGAATAAGTTATGTATCTCAAGATTACAGTAATATAGAAAAGACAAGATATCCCTTATCTCTTCTTTCAAAGCACATTATTATGTGAAATACTGGAAAGATTCCTTAGATTTCTTTCCATTGAACATTTGACCACCAACACTTGTAGATTTCTTCCAAATGGTTTCATCATAAGATGGAAGCAATAAATCATCAACATCATCCCTACGGAATATGCCTGAGGTACTACATGAGGGATATTCATAGTATTCTTATTCATACTGCTCAAGGTCTTCTCCAATCACTAGTAAGAGCCTCATAGCTACAACTGGATTTAGTGATTTGCAAAATTTATTCACTAAGATCTTACCTTCCACAGGGGTGGAGGAAAGTTCTCTAATACTAGTTCAATATCGTGTATCTAATATTCATATCAGTGTACTAACTCTTCTGTAATTATTAACTAAGGTGTGCAATCAGAGTTTTGCAGTCACATTAACCACTTAAGGTGCAAGGGAAAATGAGTGACTTGTGGATACAACTGTGGTAATATGGAATAATTTTAAGGAATATACCAAGGAAAATTTAGGAATGATAAAGTACCTTACCTATCACATATAAATCAGGTACCATTTAGTTTTCAGAATCAGCTTCGTTGATACCTACTTCCATGCTTCTGGGTCACCCAACAGTGTAACTAAGAAGAACTTTCAAATATATTCAAACAGGGGTTTGTATAATGTACAAATATTTTATCAAAAAGTTAATAATCATAAAATTAGGTTTCATAAAGTCATGAACATATCTGGAGTGATTTGGAGCTGTTTGGAACTATTTGGGAAAAACTGGCAGTTTTGGCTCGACGTGATCCTGCACAAAGATGGTTGTCCAAATGTTGTAATACCTTAATGAAATAAATTTCTAAGGGATGGTATAGGTATCTTGGTGTTTCAAATTCCTACATGAACTTTTGGAATGGAATTTGGATGCATAAAACCCCTAGAATGAAGTAAACTGTAAAACTAGTAGAATTTTCCTAATCAACTAGCAGGGGTGTGCAAATATGGATGAATTTCGAACCAGATTGTATTCATACCGGATAATGAAGTTTTAAAGAGACTAATATTATATTTTTTAACACATAATATCATCTAATACTAATTTCAAGGACATTAGTTCATTCTTATTACATTAAACTATCAAAAACCCCACTAGATGGGCATATAAATCACTTCTCATGAGAATTTTAACATGGAAGCTATATGGGACAGTATATTACTGTCATATACAGATCATAAGGAGTAGATATCAGATACATAATTCTATCTGAACTTGATGGGATCCTCCTTATCTCAAATTCACTTGTAATAAGATAGAAGGGTAGAGAGAGAAGAAGGGGAATGGGAACCTTGGGGCGCATCTCGCAAGAGATTGAGGCACAAAAATTAGTAAGGAAGCCTTAGCTTCATCAAACAAACTATGAAATTGAGCTTGAGTTATCATTAAATATACCACTGGTGACTTGTTTGGAAAGTCAATCACCTACTAAGCAAGTTTCCCTTGCTAAAACCCTAACCCTAGCCAAGTGGGGTTCCCTCCTTGAGAAATTGTAAAGTATGTGTCATGTGAGATATTTCCTTGTACATGCATTTCATATAAATTAGAAACTACACCCTCCTTGGGCATAGAGTTTATTGTTTTTTCCTATCACACCATTTCTGCACTGCCTGCTTTTGTAACTGAACCATAGAATGGAAACTGCACCCTCCTTTGGCCCATATTTTCCTTCTTTTCCTGATGACATCTTTCATGGCCTTCTTCTTTTGTGACTAAACCTATAAATGGAAACTACACCCTCCTTTGGCCCAAAGTTTCCTCTTTTGTTCCCGACTGCTTTTTCTTGGTTTTTGGTACTTTCCCTCTTTTCTGACTTATTTATTTTGTCAGTGCCTTTGACAGTTTCTAATTATCCTATTAGGAAATTTGGATTTACCAAGTGCGCCCTCGTGACATAGCAACTTATTTCCAAATATTTATTTGCACATAAATTAATAATGACAAGAAATAAAACTAAGTACAAGCCTCCTAAATAATAATTTAGCAATATTCCCGAGGTTAATTAATTAATTCATCTTTGACCCCCTAGGTGTTTGGTAAGGTCAACATCTTTTGATGTCCCTTCAAGGGAGGGACATGATAGATATGCATTTCATGGGAAAAAAATCCCCCCCAAAAAGTTAGCGAAATACTAGTTAATAAGGAAAACATCCTACATTAACTGAATAGACCTTTTCTACCTCATGTAAGGAGAACCCCACTTATGATGCTACAAATATGGATAATTAACTTAGGTCTTACCAACTCAGGAAATGAAAAAACACCATGTCTATTGGCACTAGATATATAGTAACACCAAATCAATTCAAAGAGGTTTTGGTTGTCATGGAAACCCTAATATGACAAACTGCTAAGTGAGTGGAGATGATTGCCTTTCTTGTCCAATTTGAATGGTTCATATTTCACAAATTGATTTAGAAACTTGTGTACAACCTGAGTATAGACTTACATGGATTCAAATTTATATTAAGAGTGCAAGTTTTTACCTTATGGGAAGTGTCGTTGTCACGAATTCAGTGGAGCTTACACTAAAAAAGCATCTGAAGCTTATATTGTATACATATTATATGACTTTGAAAGTAAACATTTCCCCACTTGAACACTATACCAAAGAAATGGGATTTCTTCTCCGTGCATGAGGAATGACTCTATAAAACAAAACTCATTTCCCTATAAAGACAGTATGATGCAAGCATTGGGGCTTAAATTATATATAATTGATATGCATATGTAGGTTAAATGTGTTCCCCTTGTCTTCAAAACATTCACAATTTTCCTTGTCTTCAAAACATTGACAATTTTCCATTGCAATCTATTTTGCATACTTTGGGATTTTACAGTGTCTTACTATGACTTGAACATATTTTTGTTATATTGAATACTATACCTTATCCATGAGGGACTTTAGATGCTTTCCAAATATCCAATAGATAGTTAAAATATCTACAAGATATTTGTTCAATATTTCCATGGTTATTAATTTTGTTGCTAGGTCACTGAGTTCAAGGTTCTTAACTATTAAATGCAACACGTCTTTTGCTTGTAGTGTTTTTTTTTATATTATGTGATGGGTGTTTTAGAATTAGTATAAGAGCATCTTGTTATACATTTTTCAATAATCAACACTACACTTAGCATGGTTAACATTTAGAAGTTTATTTTGAATTACTTCATTGCTCTGAACTCTATTAACAAATGTTACGATATCAAGTGCACTTTTGAGTCCTGACAATCTCGTGTGAGAGAGAAAATTTAGTTGGGACATATTGTAGGGCATCAATGTTTCAAATATGACACGTACACTTACAAAGTTTCCCGAGTTTTAATAATCATAGCTTTAATTATTGAAATATTCTAGTGTTGTTTAATAGGTTCGTCACTTTATAAGACCTGAATCCAATTGTATAGTGCAACTCAGTCTTGATAGCTGGTCAGTTAAGCGGGGAGAATCAAGGAGTCGGCACAAGGAGTTGGGATGGCGGAGGGTTTCTTGGCGATTCCAGAGGGATTCTTGGCGATTACAGAGGGTTTCTGTACGCCTTTCTCCATTCTCTAGAGGCTTTCTGAGTTCTTCGAGGTATATGGGGATGGGGCGATGGCAATCATTCTGATACATGGGCTCCACATAGACCATCTCTTGCGGGTAGCTCTCTGTTTATGTATTTCATGGGTTTTTTTCTGCGCATATAGGATGGGTTTTCTTCGGTTCCCATGTGTTCTTGCATCCATTACCTGCGTTTGGCTTTTCTTCTGGTCGTCTTTGGTACTCTGAACGGGCCCCTGTATGCTGCGCTCCTCTGAACCGGCCTATCCCTGCGGTCAAATACAACGGCTGGAGTCCATCCTCACTGCTGAGGACTAGTACCAACCAGCATAAACAAGTGGGAAGGAAATAATTAGTTGCATTTGACTTTTGGGCCTATCTCAGGGTTTGTCTCATGCGGGGTGACTGAGACCTCTGGAACCTTCTTTGAGAGCCCTGTCGCTGTTGTTTTATTCTCCTTGCTGTCTCTTCTGACTTTTTAGAACATTCCTCTTTGATGGCCTTTTGAGCCCGTGCCTGCACGTTCCTGGAATCTGACTGTGTTTTTACCTGACGGGTTCCTTGCTGGGACCGGTGGCTTATCTCTCCGGGGTGGCACATTATTGGACAATGGGGTCCTGCGGTGGCTTTGGGGGTTTCTGACCTGACGAGGGTTTTCACGTGATATTTGGGTATTATTATTTAAACCATACATGGGTATTCGCTATGGTTAGGGTTTACCCCTTTCTCTCTGCTTGCTTGTTAGCCACCTTCATCTGGGGTATTCTGTGAAGTTTAAGGCTATAGTTTAAGGCTGCGAAGTGGGTTATCTGTGAAGCTTGGGGTATTTTCGAGATTCATCTGGGGTATTTGCACTCTAAGGGCTTCTTTGGATCTCGGGTTCGATCCTTGGTCAAGTCATTGCGGCTATGACTCATTTTCGGGCCTGTGGGTTGTCACGCTCATTTTACCCGTACTTCTCATGATCCCGGTTTCGAACCCTGGTAATATTTTGTGGTATTGACTTATTTTTCTGGACTGGTGGGTGATAGATCACCCGTGCTTCACATGGTGAGGGTTTTCAAGTGATTATTAAAACCCTTCCTGGATTCACTCTCTGGTCACGGCCACTTTGGTTCTCGAGTACAGACCTTGGCATTGTGTTGCGGGTTTGACTTTTTTCTGGCTTGGGTGGAAGCCACGTGACTCTCTTACCGTGTCTCATCTGTCTCTCTCCATGGAGACGCTGTCGACGTCTGCTGCAGGTCAACATGCAGATAGATTTAGACGACGCCGGAAGACTAAATCCCTTAAGGCGCGGGAAGGCAAACTGGATTTTGTGGTTGGCAGAGACATATATTTGGACCGTATTAATGCTTTATGCTCCAGAGCTCTTATAGGCAGACTTGAGTACGCGTCCATGGATAATAAAAAAATGGCATGAATGGGCTGCGACATTCTGGAAACCTCTCATCGACTATGTGCCTGCCATTAGCCTCTTAACTAAAGGATGGATTGTGTTTGTCTTTCTAGAAGACAGGCATGCTTCTATGGTGCTGAACAGAATGTGGCGGGTTGGTAGGGGATCTCTGGTACTCGACAGATGGCATGTGAACTTCGATCCGGTGCGGGAGCGGATAAAAAAGAGACATCTCTGGGCGCTCTTACTCGGTCTACCATTTCCTCTGTGGAACCGGACCATTTTGGCTGGTCTTGGAGACACCATTGGTCATTTTATTGCTGTAGATGAAGACTTCATGAATGTGTATGACAAGAGGATTGCTAAGATCCTCGTCGAACTTGACATCTCCTCCGGTTTACCTGCTGACATCAACATTCACTGCGAAGGGTCCATTATCAATCAGCGTATCGATTTTCAGGGCGTACCCTTTCGATGCAGCATTTGTAGGGAGATCGGGCACTTGAGGAAACTTTGTCCTTCACTCCGTAACTGTTCTCACTCTCCTGCCACCTGCTCTCCATCTGAGAACCCGGGGACTCCTCTATCGGCGCATGGACACTCTCTGAACAGGAAAGCATCTTTTCTCCCTATTTCATCTTTAGAAAATATTAAAGATGCATGTACTTTATTTGATGATGCTTATGAGTCCGAGGTTGCATATCTAGACTCTTTCACACCTGGGTCTAACCGGGCTCAGCCACTCATCCAGAATCTCCCCTCGACCTGTACCTCTTGCCCGACTGTCATTTCACCTTGTGTTCTACCTGTATCATCGGGGGATAACCATCATTCCACTGTGGATATTTTCCCTGTCTCGACCTGTGTTTCGGGGGGGGCTACCGTTCCTCTTTCTGTTTCTTCTCCGTCCTTATACCCTGTTGCCGGTGGTTTGGATACACATGTCACTTTAAGATTACCCTCTCCCAACGCGCGGGTGGAAAACATTTTGGAAGGCGCTGAGGTACCTTCACCACCTTTACCTGTTACTAACCCTGAGAGTTTGGAGATATCTTCTGACATTCCTGTTGCATCCTCTCCTTATACATCCTTATCCGGCAGTAGCCCCAACTATGGGGTTACCACTTTCCAGCCTGTGGAACAGTTATCTTGTCCTATTCGGCCTTTATTTACTTCTGCCGACTTTCCACCACTTGTCTCCACTATTCCTGCCCTTGATTCTTCTCCTCGTAGCCCGACTGATGCTCCATCTTTCTCCGATCCTACTTTACAAAATTCATTACAAATCTTCTCTGATAGAACTCCTCTTTCGCCCTCTGTCTTGCCCCTTGACTCCATACGTTTCGAAAATGTTACCATTAGGGGAAAGAAGAAAAGAAAACCAAAAGCTACTCTCCCTGAGTCTTCTGCACCTGCTCCACACACCCCGATATCAACTCGTATCAAGAATGCTGCTCGTTTGTCTTGCTCCTCACATGACCGGGTCCTTAGAGCATCGACCCCTCCACCTACTGGCTCATGATGCGTATTCTGTCTTTAAATGTTAGAGGACTGGGGGGCTCAGTCAAACAGAAAAGACTTCGTCACTTATTTTCTAAATTTTCCCCGGATGTGATACTTCTCCAGGAGACCATGACCAGTACTTACCCTGCCCTTTTTGCCTTTTCTAAGTTATGCCCTGGGTGGGAATTTTGTGCCATTGCCTCGTCGGGACTCTCAGGGGGGATCCTATCTGGATGGAACCCACGCAAGCTCAGATGTAAGGCTTTTCATATGATGGTGGGCATTTTACTCCAGGTTTCTTTGCGGGGGGGTACTTTTCCTTTCTCCATTCTTAACATCTATGGACCCTACTTGCATAGGGATGCTTTTTGGAATACCCTTGCATCGAGTGGTATACTTTCCACACAAAACCTCATCCTTGCTGGTGACCTAAATTTCACACTCAATGCTTCGGAGATTTGGGGTTCTAAAGCCTTGATGGATCCCCTGGGACCTACTCTTTCTGCCCTCTTCTCAACTCATCACTTGGTGGACATTGCCCCCACATGTACTGGCCCCACTTGGCGTAACGGTCGTGCCGGTGAGGAGGGTATCTCTAAAAGATTGGACCGTTACTTGCTATCTGAACAGCTTATTGGCCTTATTTATAGGCACCGTGTGTGGACCCATAGAAGTGACATATCTGATCACTTTCCTATTCTTCTCGAATGGGGGGATCATCCTGAGACATGTCTTTATCCTTTCAAGTTTAATCATTCCTGGATTAAACATGATGGTTTTTGTGATTTGATCCGACAAACATGGTCTGCCCCAGCCATGGATACTTCTCTGGAAGCTATGTCTGATTTCTCCTCACAACTTCGGCTCTTAAAGGAAAAGGTGCGGGATTGGACTAAGAAGGAGACACTTAATATGAAAAACACTTCCACTCAGCTGGAAGGGGAGATATCTGCCCTCCTCCTTTTGTCCCAGTCTGGGATTCTTACCTTGCATCAGCATCGCAGATTAATTGATCTCAGAGCTGCTCACTATAAGATATTGGAACATGAGATTTCCTCTGCTAGATTACAAAGCAGAATCACTTGGGCTTCTCAGGGCGATGCCAACACTAAATACTTCCATGCTGTGGCATCTGCTCGGAAGAATCAGAATGCTATTTGGAGTCTACTAGATACTGTTGGGACGTGGATCTCTGATGACACTGGATTAAAAAACATGGGGGTAAGACATTATAAAGAAATATTCTCTGATGATGGTAAGACTACCCTCACTGCTCAATTAATTGTCCTACGTCTTTTCCCGTCATATCTCACCGAGGAAGACAGGGGAGCTTTTACATGTCCTGTTACTCTACAGGAAGTGGAGGTGGCACTGAAGACTTTTAAAAAAGATAAAGCCCCTGGTCCGGATGGATGGACTGTAGAATTTTATTTACATTTCATGGATTTGCTGGGGCCATCCCTTTTACACCTGGTGGAGACTGCTCGTTCTTTGGGTAGGGTTCCTCCTGCTATTAACTCTACGTTTATTGCACTCATACCTAAGATTGATCATCCTATCTGCTTTGGGGATTACAGGCCTATTTCATTATGTAATCTTTGTTATAAATTGATCTCGAAAGTTGCTGCTACTCGACTTAAACCCTTCTTGGACTCCCATATTTCGCCTCAGCAGTTTGGGTTTCTGAAGAACCGCCTGATTCATGGACCTGTGGCCATTACGCAAGAGGTTATGCATACTGTTAAGCTGATGAAAAAATCTGCTCTCATACTCAAACTGGACTTGACAAAGGCTTTTGATCGTGTCAATTGGACCTTCATCAGATTGATACTCATTCAGATTGGGGTACCTTTAGTTGGGGTCAACTGGATTATGGGCTGTATAACATCCTCAAATTTTGCTGTTATCGTCAATGGTGCACCCTCATCATTTTTCCCAGCTTCTCGAGGCATCAGACAAGGCTGTCCACTATCCCCACTGATCTTTATTTTAGTTATCGAAGGACTTAGCCTAATGATTGCTGATGCAAAACGAAATGGTTTGATTAAGGGTATCAAGATCTCAAATGATCTCGTCATCACACATCTCCTTTTTGTGGATGATGTTATACTATTTGGAATGGGCACTGTTGAAGACTGGATCGCATTTAAGGTGATACTTGATTCTTTTTGTGAAGCCTCCGGCATGAACATAAACATGGACAAATCCTGTTTTCTGCACTATAATGTGAAGGATTGCATATTGAGAGGGGTATCTGACATCTTGCCTTTCCGATTTGAGCACTTAGGCCTGGGTTTCACTTACCTGGGTTTTTTCTTGAAGCCTACGGGATATCTTGTTAAGGACTGGCTATGGCTCATTAAAAGATTTGAATCCCGTGTTAAACATTGGACCAACAGGTACTTGTCCTTGGGGGGCAGATTGGTCCTTATCCGTGCTGTTCTTACAAGCCTCCCAGTCTATTGGTGTTCACTTTTCCCTATCCCTTCATCCATTTTGGACAAGCTCAGGCAACTTATCTTCAATTTTCTGTGGGGTTCATCTGCTGTAACGAAGAAGTTTCATCTGGTTGACTGGCAAATTCTGGCACGGCCCATCTCCATGGGGGGATAGGGTATCAAAAATTTGCCCCTATTCTGTATATCATTGAGAATGAAGAACTTCTGGTATGCACTGAATACCATTGGTATTTGGAATCAGCTCATTCGGACTAAGTATATGAAGAATATGTCGGTCCAAAACTGGTTCAGGAAAAAACATTTCAGATTCTATAACACTTCTCGTATCTGGATGGGATTCATTATCACTTTGAATTGGATAGGACAAGGCTTAATTTGGCATGTGGGTCAAGGCACTGAGGTCAGAGTTGGGGTTGACCCAATTGTAGGTCTTGGCAGTTCATACATATTGCCATTAGAACTCAGAACCTATCTTGAAGATTTTGGCATTAACACACTCGCCCAGGCATTAAATCATGAGACGGGACTCTGGTTTACTGCTGAGGAATTAGACTTATGTGAAGAATGGAGTATACTTTGGAGTACATATACTCGTGGCTTAGAATATAACAGGATCAGCATAAATATGGAAGCTGATTTACTTCTGTGGTCTACTGGACAATATGTAGGCTCTATCAGTGCAGCAAAGGGTTATGAATGTTTGGCTTCACATCATTTACAGGCTGATCATTACCAGGCTTGTCTATAGCTTTGGTCTTTGAAGATTCCTTTGAAGATTACATGCTTTATTTGGCTCTTGATCCATGACAGAATTCTTACTTGGGACCATTTACTATCTAGAGGGTTCCATGGTCCTAGTAGGTGTGTATTTTGTGAAAATGACTATGAGGACTGTGGACATTTATTCATTAGGTGTCCTTTCGTGACTAACATCTTCACTCATTTCTCGATACGTATGGGCTCTACCAACTGTCCTCACACCGTTCAATCCTTCCTGAAACATTGGTTTGACTCCACTGCTATTTCTGATCCTATCCGATATATCCCTACATTCATTTTCTGGTCACTGTGGCTCCTCCGCAATCTGTGTATTTTTGAAAATTTCACACCATCAGCCACTTATCTCATATACAAAATTGAAGACTTGACTGCCCATTACCCGATTCCATCTTACATAAAAAAGACAAGAAAGATTGGTCCTCAGCCTCTACATGACTTTCCTGTAGGATATTTTGATGGTGCAGCACAAAGAATGATGGGGGGTGCTGGGTTTGTGATCTATATAAGTGAAACCCATTACTTATGTTTCTCGGCGGGCTGTGGTATTGGAACCAACACTAGAGTTGAATTGATGGCACTCTGGTCTCTGCTTAAAACTATCATCCGGATGGGACTGCCCATAAAGAAGATATATGGTGATTCAATGGTGGTTATATCATGGGTCAATAGACAGTCGGCCCTGAATATTCCCACATTGAAACACTGGTGTGAAGATATTTTCTCTATGATACAACTGGTACCTTCTGTGGCCTTCAATCATATCTACCGGGAACACAACATACTTGCTGATGAACTTTCAAAGAAGGCATTATCTTTGGATTTGGGTTCTGGTATCTTCAAGGAATACATGGATGGGATACTTATTGGTGAGGGGCATTTTGCTCTCTTCTGATGGCTGAATTTCTCCTTTTTCAGCATTCAGTCATATGATCAGTATTTACTTTTTGGTTCCTGTTTTGTGATATTTTCAGCATGTATGTTGTGCTTGCCTGGACCGATATGTTTAAAGGATACAGAACAATAAATCTGACCTGATATATCAGGAGTGATGAATAAGTCTGAAGAGAATCAGACTTAGTTTTCGCTTATCTTTATTTGATTGCTGGCTGTTATTTTAGTTCTGCATGCTGCTAGTGTAATGTTCCTTGCTGGTTATTGACTGTATAGCTGTCTTGTATGCAGTTTTTGAGTGCTGTCTCTGTATGTTCCTTAGACAGATTATCAGAAGTGAAGTTATCCCACTATTGAGTGGCTGTACTAGGGAGCTGTTACTTAACAGACATTTTGTAACTGTTTAAGATGTCTTTTGATTCTATATGAATATCAAAGACTGGTAATTTTTCCTCTGAAAAAAAAGGTTCGTCACTTTATGGAATTTTTTCGTATGTCTCCCTGAAGTTATATAACTACGAGGAGTTGAAGAGACGTGCTCCAAAGAATCATGAACATTCTATAACAACAAACATTGCTTGTGGATATTTGGCAAGTTTGGTTGGTCAAACTTTCAGCTATCCTCTATTATTAGCCAACAAATGCAAGTAGAACATCTTATTTCTTTGGTAAATGGAGTCTTCATTTATTATTATTCATAATTTTAAGTCATAGATCCATAGTGTTTAAATATATTATACTAGATATTGGCCATTATGGTTTGAGTGGAAAGTAGGTCAAAATATTATCAACTAACCAAAATGGTGCATCTCCTCTTCAACTAATGGAATCCAAATTCAAAGTAACATTTGATGACATGTCCTCATATTTTGGGACATTAAAAGTGTTGACCATGCTAAGTACCTAGGGGCTCAAAATTGATATTAATTATTGCTTCTAGGATAAATTTTTCTAATAATTGTTTTAGGGCATGTATTTTATTTTATTTCAGCAATTTTATTTATGATGCAAAATAATGATGCGGAATTAAGGCTGCCATGTCAGGAGGGCGCATTGGGGAAAGCTAGTCAACTTGCCTTGGTGAAAATAAGAAATTCAATGACAAAAGCAAACAGGAGAATAAAGGGAAGTTGCCTAAAAGCAGGAAAAAATAGACAGAGGTAAAAGCAGGAAAGTATTTCAAAGGGGAGGGCACAGTTTCCTCATATGGAGCTCAGAAAAGTTGTAAGAGAAAAGCAGGAAAGTTTTTGAAGGAAAGAAAAGCAGAAAGATGTCATAACTCAAAAGAAGCATATTTTGACTAAGGGAGGGCGTAGATTATAATTGTGAAGGATTATTTGGACTTGGAAACAATTCCACATGGTCCTACTTCCCAAATTTCCCAAAGGGGGTGCTTATGTGGGTAGGGTTAGTTCACCCATGGGGTTGACTTGCTCTCATAGGTCACCATTGGCCTTAACTTACTAAGCAGGTCATTTAGAAGGCGATTAAAGGTGAATTCGAGCCCATTGATTCAGTTTTGATGATTGGATATTGTGGTTATGCTATGTGAGGATACTCTCTGAGTGTTGTGCCTCAGACCATTGGGTGATGATTCCCAAACCCCTCCTCCCTTTTCTTACATCTCCCTTTATATCTATTGCAGGTATATGTAGTGCTAATGTAAGCTAGTGAAGCTTATTCCACAAGTATATTACAGCCTCCACCATTACAAGTAGAGCTCCAGTGAAACACATGCTTCACCTATGGTCCCAGGCCTCTTCCAGTGAGGATTCGGGCCTATTGTCCATCATTTTGGAGCCTCCTTTGTATTGGTCAGTCTATAATATTAATGATGATATATGAAAATATTATAACTCTGCTATTTTAATTCCTCAATTCTAAATAAATCAGTAATCAAATATTACCTTCTTTATTTCACATTAAAAGTCTGCTTTATCATCCTATTGGGGGAATTTGATGAGTTTCAGTGCAAGTGGAAGTGATTGAGTGGTTTATTTATGTTAAATGGAGTGATATATATCTCTTTAATATTTAATGTCAGTATAGAAAGAAATCTGCAATTATTTATTTGCTCAATTTCAGACCCTAGCTAGAAAGCTAGTATTAAAAAACTAGTTTTTCCATTACTTGCATAAACAGAGTTTTGCTCACCCAAAAACTAATCTATAGGTTCCTGTGGGTCACTGAAATACCTAATTACACATAAATAAATCTAGAACCTTTTTTCATATTGTCCATACTGTGTTTTAGAATCCTCCTCTGCGTAGGGTCTCTCTAGGCCGAAACTACCAAAAATCCCAAAATCACTCGAAACTCCCTAGAAATATCCGGAACTTACCCAAACTGTTATAAAAAGTAAATAAAATTATTTTAGGACTGATTATTATCTCTTCAATTTACCTAAGCCTTTGGTCGGAATATGGATTGATATTCCCTAGTTTCACGGTTTGGTGACCCAGCAGCATGAAAGTAAGCTTCCGCAGTGCGGATTCTGAAATCTCAATGGTCCCAGATCTAAATGTGTTAGGGGAATGGGTTCTCAAATATTCAATCACTATTTATTGATATCCTCTTCCCACTCTTTTCCTCTGCAAAATTTCCCTGAAGAAACACCTGTTTTTACCAATCCGAGAAGGCTATGTGTGAACCAATTAAAATTTCAGAATTGCTTAATTAAAGATTATAGAAAGAAAGAGTTCAGGTCTGTACTCCAGACTTAGGAGATTACAATGGTATCATAGCTCTTTCCTTGGATCATCCTGTCGAAAGAAATATCTCACTGAAGAAATTTCCAGCCATGTCATACAATGAGGATGACTATGATGAGCAGTATGAAGAATACTGCAGACAATATGAAGAAATCATCTATGTTGATGGAGGCCTAACAAAAAATGAATATGATGAAGAATATTGGCCATCATATTGAGAATATATTAGATCTGGTTCTCCTATTGTTAAGAAAGTCTAGACAAAGATAACGGAAGCATGTGAAAACATGCCTAGTTGCTACAAGGAGTATCTGGGCTTGGGTAAGAAAATTTGTGCAGACATTACTTTCAAGGAGTATATTTACTTCCAGTATGGATTCTGGCCCAAAGATGTGGATGATAATTCTTTCAATATCATCCAATCATCCATGGAGGAACCAAGTTGTTCCAACTATGTGAGTGAAGAAGAAGAAAAAGAAGCCGAAAGGGAAGATGCAGCAGAGCCATCTGTTGGTCGAACCATTATGAGGTTGTTTGGATGTTCTTCTAGAATATATTCCAAAAGTGGTGACATGAGTACTATTTCAGAGAGTGAAATTTCATCAACTTTCTTGGAGAATCAAGATCCACTAACAAACCATCCTTCAAAGGAGAAGGTCATGAACCTTCCAGAGGAAGAAACATGTAGTGATTCTAATGGAAGTATTGATGAGGAAAAAGAAGAAGGGCCTATTGGTCCAAATATTTTGGATAGGAAATATGAAGATGAGGATGAGGGACCAAAACCATTCTCAATCATGGAAAAGTGACATGACTCACTTAGTTCTTCAAGTGATCAAGGAAATGAAAATATCCATGAGGTGAAGTGCAAATCATCGCAAGCCGGTTGCATAAGGGGAGAAGTTGAAGAGGAATGCACTTTAAGCTTCTTGGTGGGTGATATCCAAATCACTGCTCAATATGTGGGATTATTTATGGTTGAATATATATATTTTGGATCAGATCCAAAATATGATTACAAATAAAAGTTACAGTCACCTCGGGAGACACATACAAAAGAAGAAAGAAAGACCACACCGCTTGGGTGTGAAGAAGAAATTTTAGTGGAAGAAAAGGCCACCATAGTGTCTGTACAAGAAGAGGATAAGGTGAATAACATGTGTGATGAAGGTTCTATTTTTTGCAGAAGTAATGTTCATTTACATCCCTCTAATCCATGTAAATACAAAAATTCTCCACTTGCATATGAGGACTGCAAGAGGAATGCCAATTGTGAGGGAGATAAATTCACTCCTAGTTTCTCTATTGTGGATCACACAATCAGCGCAAATAAGGGTGAGGGTGTCAATGGAGATAATATGGTGAAGGAATATTTTGGATCAGATCCAAAAGAAGAATAAATATCATATCTGAATTCATTATTTGAATTTCCCAATGAAGTGGAAGACAAGCCCCCACTAGCTAGGTGTGAACTAGGAAATATGAAGGAGAAAAATCTGGTGCAAAGGGATGCCCACAGTTCTGAATTTTGGACTCTCTTGCAGCATGATGAAGTTGCATCCACATCATATGCGAGGCTTGAACTCACTAAGAATCCCAATCCCACTATCACCATTGTGGAGAGATATGGGCCATCTAGTCTTTCAGGTGGGAAAGTAGAAAGAAAGATTCATAAAGAGAAGTGAAAGTCACAGCAAAAAAATTGCAGGAAAGATAAAGGGGGTGATTTTCCTCAAGAACCCCACTCGTTTCCTTGGCCTTTGAAAATGGATGAAAAGAATATTTAAAAGGCTTTACACCTTCTCCAAGACACAAATTCTTCATTGACACGCCAGTGTTGGATAGTTGCTTCATTGGAAGATCAATCTTCTATTGAATCCAAGGAGGAGACGCGGAAGGCATTGTCTACAATACAAGGGGAATTCTTAAAATTGCTTTCTGATAGAGATGATTTGATTGAGCTTGCTGATGTGTTGCATGGAGCATACTTGGAGGATGGAGAAGAAATTTGTAAGCTCACACAATATTTGTTGACCACCCAAGATTCCTTGAAGAGCACTCAATGTGCACTCCAAGAATCCAAGATGGAGATAGAGAAACTTCATGAAAAGTTGAAAATGTATTACCTATCCTCCTACATACCATTCAACCATATTCACAAGGCTGATTGCATTCTTAAATAGAGGGATGAATCTCATGAGATGGTGGATCATGAGATGCACTTAGATATGCAAGTGCTTGTAAAAAGCTACGAGGAAGATAATATTGGCCAAGCACTCATTGAGGTTGAGAGGAAGGATGAAGTGTTCTTCTCTACCATAAAGATGGCTGATCACATTCCTTATGGATCAGAAAATAAAATTCCCTATTCATCCATTGATTGGGTGAATAGAGAGACCTTTGAAGTGAAGAAGGTGGGAGATGAAGAGTATAATTTCTGCAATACATTTTTTGTTGTGACTGACATTTTCTTGGCATGTGGGAAGCGACAAGGATTTAATTTCAAGATATTGGATACCTTCCATACACATGAACATGAGGTGAATTATGATTTTTTGTGCTTGAGGGTTGTACAAACAAGTTTGATGAGAACCAAGCACTTGGCCTTTTCCAGAAAAAAAAATGGGAATTGTTTCCTAAAAAGAATCTCTTCCCGATGGGAGAGTCAGATGAGGATGAAGATGGGGCAGCCATAAGTTGGGAAGATAAGTATAGCAGAGATATGATTCATAGTTCTACCCACACTTATATTTCAGACTCACCAAGGGAGAATGAAATTTGGGAGAAGGAATTTTCCTTGTTGGTGCAACAGGAAGAGCTGGAGGCTTTCCTAGGTGTTCATGATGACTTGTGGAATGCACCATCACCCTCCATCATCCACATAGGCACATATTGCTGTCATTTGATGCCATTCAACCACATGTGGATTGGGTGGAAGATTACATGTCACACATGGAGTCTTCTTGCAAATTTTTTTTTGCTCATGAGTAGTCGAAGGAAACTAAGCAATCAAACTACTAAGAGGAGTTGATGAGAAAAACATATTGCATCAAGTGATCTTGGTGGAAGAAATACACAGAATTGGATGGATTCTTGTACCCTATGACCAGTGGTAGAGAGTTGAGCCATTAGAAGTGTTCACATGGACCTTTTGGTTGGAGTGTTAGTACCCTCTCATATTGGATGATGGGACACTTAATTATTTTTCCTGCTTGCATTTTTGGAGATAATTGAGATGCATCATCTTATTGTGAGCAGTTTGAGCATCCTTGTTGGTTGGATGATGCCTATACTCATTGGGTTTGGACATGGGACTTGCACCTACGTCTTTGCAGCAACATCATTGTTATATTCAATGCTGATGTGCATCAAGCACATAAGGAACTTTATGTTTGGTGGGGAAGTCTGATAGATTTCCAACTTTGCATTGAGAATTTCCAATTTTTCAGTGCAATGGTATGATTTCCACAGCATGAATGTAATTTCCTATGATGATAAATTTTTCTGGTGGATTCTAATGTTTGGATAATTACACTTGAGGAAATGGGATCCATGCATAAATTTGTCTGATAAGTTGTGTGGGAAGGCATTCTCACTGAAGGGGGTGCAATGCAAGCAATGGGACCCTGTCATTACTTATTTTGAAGAAACTTTACAGGCTGGCTTGATGGAGCAAGTCAACCTTTTTGCACAATGGATTCATGCCCCAGTTATCCTGCATGATGAACAAATTTGCAGCACTCTAAAGTGCTTCTGCTTGAGGACAAACAGATTTGGGAGGGGGACTGTCATGTCCCCATATTTTGAGACATTAAAAGTGTTGACCATGCTAAGTTCCTAGGGGCTCAAAATTGATATTAAATATTCCTCCTAAGATAAATTTTGCTAATAATTGTTTTAGGGCATGTATTTTATTTTATTTCAGAAATTTTATTTATGATGCAAAATAATGATGTTGAATTAAGGCTTCCATGTCAGGAGGGCGCAAAGGGGAAAGCTAGTCAACTTGACTTGGTGAAAATAAGAAATTCCATGAAAAAAGCAAACAGGAGAATAAAAGGAAGTTGCCTAAAAGCAGAAAAAACTAGACATAGGTAAAAGTAGGAAAGTATTTCAAATGGGAGGGCACAATTTCCTCTTATGGAGCTCAGAAAAGCTATACGAGAATAGCAGGAAAGTTTTTTAAGGAAAGAAAAGAATTTCTTATGACCCAGGAAAAGACATAACTCAAAAGAAGCATATTTTGACTATGGGAGGGTGTAGTTTCTAATTGTGAAAGATGATTTGGACTTGGAAACAATTCCACATGGTCCTACTTGCCAAATTTCCCAAAGGGGGCACTTATGTGGCTAGGGTTAGGTAACCCATGGGGTTGAATTTCTCTCACAGGTCACCATTGGCCTTAAATTACTAAGCAGGTCATCCAAAAAGATATTAAAGGTGAATTCAATCCCATTGATTTAGTTTTGATGATTGGATATTGTGGTTATGCTATGTGAGCATACTCTCTGAGTGTTGTGCCTCAGACCATTGGGTGATGATCCCCAAACCCCTCCTCCCTTCTCTTCCATCTCCCTTTCTATCTGTTGCAGGTCTATGGAGCGCTAATGTCATCCAGTGAAGCTTATTACAGAATTATATTACAGCCTCCATAACTACAAGTTGAGCTCCAGTGAAGCACATGCTTCACCTAGGACCCCAGGCCTCTTCTAGTGAGGATTTGGGCCTCCTGCCCATCATTTTGGACCCTCCTTTGTATTAGTCAGTCTATCATATTAATGCTGATATATGAAAAGATTATAAATATGATATTTTACTGCCTCAATTATAAATAAATCAGTAATCAAATATTACCTTCTTTATTTCACATTAAAAGTCTACTTTATCAGCATATTGGGGGAATTTGATGAATTTCAGTGCAATAAAGATTTTATGAGGATGTGGGAGTGACTCAGTGGTTTATTTATGTTAAATGGAGTTTTATATATATATTTAATATTTAATATCAGTACAGAAAGAAATATTCAATTATTTATTTGCTCAATTTCAAACCCTAGTTAGAAAAGCTAGTATTAAAAAACTAGTTTTGACATTACTTGCATAAACAGGGTTCTGCGCACCCAAAAACTGATCTGTAAGTTCCTGTGGGTCAATGACAGACCCAAGTACCCATAAATAAATCTAGAACATTTTTTCATTGTGGCCATCCTGTGTTTTAGAATCATCCTCTATCCAAGGTCTCTCTAGGCCAAAACTGCCAAAAATCCCAAAATCACCCGAAAATCCCTAGAACTCTCCGAAACTGCCCCAAAGTGTTATAAACAGTAAATAAACTTGTTTTAGGACTGAATACCATCTCTTTAATTTACCTAATCCTTTGTTTGGAATATGGATTGATATTCCCTAGTTTCACTGTTTGGTGACCCAACAGCATGAAAGTAAGCTTCTGCGGTGCAGATTCCGAAATATCAATGGTCCCAAATCTAAATGTGTTAGGGGAATGGATTTCCAAATATTCAATAACTCTTTATTTATCTCCTCTGCCCACTCTTTTCCTCTGCAAAATTTCCCTAAGGAAACCCTTGTTTTGCCCAATCCGAGAAGGCTCTGTGTGAACCAATTAAAATTTCAGAATTGCTTAATTAAATATTATAGAAATAAAGAGTTCAGGTCTACACACAAGACTTAGGACATTACACCATTTTTCAAAGTCAAGAATGGTGCTCGTCTAGAGCCACAAATTGGAAAATGGCAATGATCTACAGAGGAAAAAAAAATCACAAAATAAGGGTCTTCATCTTCATTTTCACCTTCAATCTCCTTTGATACAATGAGGCCTTGGATGTTTTGATTGCAAGGTCTGTGTGATCACACTAAGAAAATATATTTCCTGAATCCAAGAGGTTGTAGATGCTATGCAAGATCAATTTACTATATCTGTAATATGTATAATGTTGCTTTTTTCGACATGGATTATTCTCATGAAAATACACAAAATTAACAATAAACTACCAAGAAGTTTCCTCTGGGACCGCCATTATGGCTGATCATAGGACATATCCACTTACTGGTAAAGTTTTCACAGAGGAATATTAGCCTTCCATCTCAGAGATGTGTACCCCTAATCCCATTGCTATTGTAATCATCTCTTCTCCAGAAATGGCCAAATAATTTCTTTAGACCCATGACCATGTTTTTTCTAGTAAACCCATAGTTTGTTGTGTAATAAACTTGTTTTCTATAGACATAACATTTTATCGCTATGGAAAATATTAGAAGCATGTCTAAAAAATATGGATTTGAGATTTATTTAGTACCAGCAGTATCAAATTATTCAGCTTCCAAAGAGAAGAAGTCTTTGTTATGTTCCATTCTCTTCTAGAAGACCATGATAGAGTTTCCAATCCCATTGTGGATTTCAACAAAAATATTTCAGTCGTAGAATTCAATATATTCTACAGGATTGAATTTGGTTGAAATTATTTAGAGAAGGAGGCATATTCCAATAGAGGATTCGGGGAAATGATTAAGGAATTTGGATTCTTGCTTGGTGCTTTCAATATTGGGGACTACATACCCTACTTGGGGTGGATGGATATCCAAGTTCTATATCATCATCATAAGGAAATTTATAATAAAGTAGATGCATTCTACAAGAAGGATAAAATCTCATAGAAGAACGTATTTTCGAAAAAGACACATAGAAAAAAGGGATTTCATTGATGTTTATATAACTTGTATTTATGTACATAATGATGGAGAGGTTAATATCATACAAGATAACATGAAAGGAATCCTTATAGTAAGTTAAAACCTCTACTTCATATTGTTTCATGTAGCTCAATGTATATGCAGAGAACAATGAGGCCTTAGAACTTGGGGCAGAAACTGGACTTTTATACAGAACAGGGTTCAATTATTGATCTCTACGATATATCTTTACTTAAACACCATGGATGCATGGAGGTTTGAGACATGTACAAAAAATATTGTCTACAGGAAATCAATGAATTGTTGGGACCTTATGGACATGAATTTTTTTGTCAATATTGCTAAATTGGGGACAAAGCTTCTTTCAATGATTCGTTTGCAGGGCTCATGCTTTTTGAGTGCAGTGAATGTGCTGTCTAGGATTCTATTTAAGGGTGTGGCCAAGGCATGCCATAATAACTGTCCATAAAAACACATATGCATTGCATGTCACAATATTTATAACTCTCCACAAAAACCAATACCTAATATTCTATACAGAGGGAGAGACAATATTGGTGCAATGGATTATTCTTTAAATTATATATGTTCATTGGTTCTTTGAGTAAGAAGAGTTTACCAAGTATGGAAACATTGGTATATTTGGAGTTTTTGAGGAAATATGAATGTGTGAATTTGAATAACATCGATAGGTTGGTGCAATGGTTAAATCTTTAAACCCTCAATGTTAGAATATTTGTGAAGTATGGAAACATTGGTGTCTTTGGAGGCATTGAACACATTTAATTGTGTGAAGTTGAAGAGAATACACTCGACAAACATGTGTTGAATGGTAATATGAGTTACAATATCTTCCAAGTATGTAAACATTGGCATTTTTGGACAAGTTTTAAACATCCCAATTTGTGAAGTTGAAGAGTATGGGGGGTTAGAGTAGTGGGAAAACCTATAGAAGTTAGAAGCTGTTGGGTTCACCTAGTTGTAAAAGATGCAAAGTATGGAAACATTGGAATCTCTAGAGGAATTTTACACATATGAATGTGTTGATATAAAGAGAAATATAGTACATTGGTTATCGCATTGTACAAATCGTTGGTTGCTAAGTGTTTTTGGGTGCTCTAAGCTAGAAGAGTTTCCTAGTATGGAATCATTGCTATCTTTGGAGGAGTTTTATGTTTATGAATGTGAAGTTGAAGAGAATACAAGTGTCGGTTGTAACGAACATAAAATAAGATAATAAGATAATAATTAAATAATTAATAGTTAGGTTAATTAAGTTACTATGAAAGGAGGCGTATCCTCATCATTAAGTGTCCAAGGCATATTTAAGGCCAAGACACCATTGTAATATCATCATATAATATATTATTCTTATTTATCATCCAACATGAAAGTTGGATTCTACTACTAACCGACTAACCATATACGGTTGCTCCATTTGGTATCAGAGCTAGTTTTTGTTCCAGGCCCTTGGCCATATTGTGATTTTTAATCATAATCCTAGGGATTCCCTAAATTTATGGTACTTGACCAAGTAAAAAAATAAAATAAAGTCAAAAGAAAAAATAAAAAGGAAGAAGTACAAAAAGAGAGAAGAAGAAGGAAGATTTCCATAAAAAAAGGAAGGAAAAAGAATAAAAGAAGATATTAAAAGAGCAGAAATCAAGTCTTGGTAGATATTAAAAAAATTATGGATCTAGGTCACTCACAATTGCAATCAAAGTTATGAACAACTTCGGCCCAGCTAAAAACATGTCTTCGAAATAATATTCTACAACTCAAGCTCAAAAAACATAAACGAAGTAATGATTTTCAAAAATAACAAATTACTACCTTAGAATTATGAATTCGATCATTGGAAGATAGTAGAGAAAAACTCACAAATTTTTTATCAAATAAGGATGAGAAAATATCACATCTAGAAGGTATCATTCAACAACTTGAAGACTAGATAAAAAAAAATAAACAAAGTTGAAGAATGCCTGTATGGAAATAGTAATGACTTAAAACAGGAAATTAGTCATCTAAACAAAGTTGTCATGGACAAGGAAGAAAAATTGGCGCAACTAAATGGAAGTTAGAAAATGAGGAAACAGAGTTATGTCATCATCAACAACAAAAAGAAAAACTCCAACACCAGTATGACGACAGTAAGAAGAAACATAAGTTGGAACTATCAAAAGTCAACAATGTGTTATCAAGCAAGATCGAAGAGATTTTTCGATTACGAAATCATAAAAAAACATTGCTTACAAAGATTAAAAAACTGAAACACGGTAGTAAGAGGGAACACTCCGGTTAAGACCTCGAAGGAAGAATACTGGAAAAGAAAGAAGAAATTGGGTGTGTAAATAATCGTAATTGGGAACTAGAGAATCAAATCAAGAAATTAGAAATTGAAAAAAAGTCACAAGATGAAAGAATCGAAAAGATTCAGAATCATAACAATATACTGGAAAACCAAGAAGCACAAATCCAGGAAAATGCATCCAAAAATCAAATTGAGGAAGTGAAGACAGTCCTTGTCGCAGTCCAAAAGAAAGAAAGAAAAAACAACACATACACCTTACAGATATCCTAATTATAATCATCATTTTGACCAATGACAGGATCAAAACAAGCACTAAGAGAAGAATTATGTTGATAGGCAAAAATACCAACATGCTAAGCAACAATTGAAATGACTTGTTCCACAAAATGATTTTAGAGCTCCGATAAAAGTAGATAAGGGATGGACGATAGCAGATATGATGTGATAGTTTTCCTTGGGAATTCATAACTTGTATTGTCTCATTTCATCAAGTTTTGTAATTACAAAAAGGAAAGTATCCCGAGACGACAGTTCAAGGAAATTCAGATATTGTTGTTGATACAAGCTTTGAGGACAAAGCTTCCCTTAAGGGGAAGGAAATGTAACAAATATAAATGTTATAAATATTAAAATTTAGTATTAAGTAGGTTAATTAGGGTAATTAATTAATTATTCAAGAGGTGACTTGAAAAGTCACCCCTCTTACCACTTAGGGTATAGAATACCCGATACTAATTCTTGTAAAACATATTTTTATCTATCCAACTATCAATATATATTTGTCCTATTAATGGATTATCAAATATTATAGGTGTTCTGGTAATATTGATTGTGTGAAGTGAATAAATATTCACTCCATTTCGTATCAGATCGGATTCACTCCTTTGGCACTGAGCTCGGATTCAGCTCATCAACTCCCTTTTGAGCCCATATTCAGATCCCTTTTCCTTTCGCTGCTCATCTATATTCCTTCATCTCTCTATACCATAATTCTACCTCTCTTTCATTGTCCATTCCTCTCGCCTTTCCCTTCACACCTGCACCTCACAACCTCTCTCTCCTCCAGCACTGCAATCCACACAACCTGCAGCCTCCTCAATGTTTCCCTCCACCACGTCCATCTCTACTCCACCAGCTTCCACCTCCCACATGGCCATTCCAATTCACTCCTGCTCATCGCTTCTCCCTACCTATGCTTGTCCTCCCTGCCCTCGACAACCTCCTCACCATCGCCATCCTGCGCCTACCCTGCTCCCTTCTCCTTTCTCTACTCCGCTTCTCATCCGCGTCCGTATATAGCACTACTCTTCCCTGCTTACCCTGCCGCATCTCTCCCCACATGTAGTTCTACACGCTACTCACTACTACATTTCGACCAAAAATCCGACGGCCGTATTGTTGGATTTTTGACACTTCCCTGTCGCATGTACGACACTATGATTTTTTTTAAGCGTCGGTGGATTTTCGTCGGTTATCCGACATCTTTTCAATCTGTTGGTAAAGCGAAACCTCAGTTTATCGTCGGTTAAATGTAAATCGTCGGTTATCCGACATCTAATTCATAATAAACTTTAAACGTAAGCGTCGGTTAAGCGACAGTGGAGAAAACGTAAGCGTCGGTTAAGCGACAGCATGGCCATCGAAGAAAGCGACAGTATTGATTTTTTTTTAAAAGAAGTCACCTATAGGCCGTCGCGTAACCGACGGATATAAAACGTAAGCGTCGGTTAAGCGACAGCATGGTAGTCGGTTAAGCGACGGTTGTGAATTGTTTTAAAAAAATGACCGTCGCTTAAGCGACGGCTATAACTGTTTTAAAAAAAAAATATACAAATGCCATAAGACCAATTCCATGTGGAAGTAGGTGACATCAAGAGTAACTATCATCTTCAGGGTAGGTTACTCTACCCCCCTCACATGCACATTACTTAGTATTGAATGTGGAAAATATTAAACTCTTTGAATGTTCCATGCCAAAATATGTTATGGAGAATTCTCCCTTGTGGAAAGGTGATACCTCCATTGGATCCTTTCCTTGATCCAAGATAGATAGAGGTGTAGACAACTATGATTTCACCCACTAGAACGAATAATTCATTCACTATATCTAACAATTAACTCACACACAAGATATGAAGTGATACAGAAGATATATTTACACACCTTAACATATGTGAGGTCTTTGGTGAAGATCAATCCTAATTGCTTCAAATTTGATAGACTTGGATCCAACTCCACTTTCTAGTACTATACACACAAACAGAGGCAAGTAACCTTTTTTAAAACCATTATAAAGTATATAAAAATGCATGTAAATGACATAAAACATGTAGATCTAAGAAATATATATCTAGATCTAATCTGATTTACTCAATAACAACCAAACCCACCATAGACATCACATTAAACATATAGATGTGAATCACACACATTCATAAACACCATAATGTGGAGATAGAGAGGAGGAAAGACTTATAGTGTAATAAATAAATATATTTGGGAGGAAGGTTAACACTTCTCAAAAGTGTTGAGAAAGCACAACACCAGTCTTTTGGATATATTTGGCTTACATTCCTCAGCTCAGGAAACACTTGAAAAATACTAAAAATAAAAATGATTCATTTGCCACAGCTTCTGGGAATATATAGGCATTTGGAAAGTGAACTCGGATTGACTGAGTTTGACCCAAGTCTAACACAGTCAACACAAATTTGACTCACCTTGAATCAGTTTTGCTTATTTTGCTTGGGAGCAAGTCAAACATGTAAGTCTGGTATGCCAACTTCAACCCTTAACCCAAGCAAATTAGGTATCATATACTGTATAGTTAGGTTACATCATATATGACTAGATATCTAATTTTATACCATTAAGGAGCATCTTGAAAAGCCTTTCTAGAAAGCAAGGCAGTTAAAAAGTTCTCAGCATATTAAAGGAAGTATGGGACCTCATTGTACTAGTCACCTTTGTGACTAAGTCTTAAGCAACTAAACATAATATTTATAAAATACTAGATACAGATATCTAGTTTGCCTTGAATAAGAATTCACATGAAAATATGAAAAGAGTCAAATTATTTTTGAAGATGCAATAGATGGCCACCAAACTCTACCTCAACAATGATCTAAGGAACTAATCACCAAAAATGGATCATCAGGCGCCACATAATAGCAGTGTGTGAGATTTGACAATGACTTCCAACTCTTCAATAGTCTTGTCAAGTCCCTTTTGAAACAAGTCATCAGGGCTAACCTAGCCCAGAGCTTGCAATGACTCACTGAACCTCAGCAAAAACCAAAATATAAAAGCCACAAGGGTTAGCTCAATCAAGCAATGCATCCAACCAAGGCATGCTGCCAACGGGGACACTATTGTGGCTGGCATTTGAGCTTCCCTCCATCCCGATAGTCCAGGTAAGTGGGGGGGAATCTAACAATGTTTTCCTTGGAAAAATGAATGAACTATATAAATAACATATTGTGGCTTCCATAAAATCATTGACTGTGATCATTGCCTACAGACAACAATTAGATGATTGAAGATAGCAATTGTAGGAAATGTGTGGCTTCACATACAGAAAGCCAAAGTTAAATGTGCAAATCAAGCATCTTAGACTTACTGCAATGCAAAGAAAGATCACCTGATCAATATGACCATACTAATGAAAACAGAAATTGTGTATCTAATGAAAACAGAAATTGTGTATCAAATTTATGCAAAAGATTTGACAATCATATCCCATAACTATCTACAGCCAAAATAGAAGTTAAAACTTAACTTAAAGAAGAATCTTCTTTGTTCATCATCACATCGCAGCAGATACAAAAATATATAAAACAAGATAGATTTACGCAGAATATACATGTAGATCACCTTTTCTTTTTCTCTGTTGTCGTTTTTGTTTGTCTCACAGTGGATCTTCCTCTTACTGTAGAATTCCTCCCTAAATGATTCTGCCTCATCCATAATTTGATGCAACCTCTCCTTCTCACTTCTCTCCTTCTCTTCAATTCGGATTGCATTTTGACTACATGCCAAAAAAAAAATTACAAAAACGAGAGTATAGATTCAGAAGCAAATTTGTTTCAATTCAACATGTTACTAAAAACAGACTATGATAAAGAGAACGGACTATGGAAATATCAAGTTGCAATATTTGCACGGAGTAGAGGGTCCATTGAGCACAGGTTATCAGCATTCTATGTAGATCTCAGAATCCAGGTATATCAATTTAGGGATTAATTTAGGCTGAGTGCTTCACAAAAAAGATGAAATACCTGAATAAAAACACTATCGTTTACAGTCAACTGTTCTCTTTTCAATCCTGCTGGGACCCAGAAACACTTTTGCAAAATTAGGTGTGGCAAATGGGAAAACTTTCCAGAATTCAGGTATTATCAATAAAGTATATTATAATTCCTTTGTTTAAGATTTAGTTAGCAGGGAACATCATAGGACAAAGATTCAATAACATTAGGAGGATACATGATGACAAATACTAGAAGGGCCTCAAAATATAGGCTCTATGATATTTTTGCGTGCTCCCACAGTTTGTGAGGATGCAAATTCAATTGGTAAAGCACTGAGGTGTTGATACTGCTACACCCAAATTGTTAAGACCTTTCAGTTTTCACCAAATGATTATTTGAATGATACTCAAATCCCCAAAGATGAGATGTTCTCAAATAGAGAGATAAAGGTGTGGGAGATATTTGAGATAAATATTTTCCCTGATCATTCATTTGTTCCAAGGTAGGTAATAAATTTAAATATTCACATTTTACCACTTGCATAATAATGTAACCTGCAGCAAACCTAAGAGACCAAGTAATTATCATACTGAATATATCCATAACAAGCTAGAGTTAATCTAACATAAATTGATCAATTTTTAACAGTAACAGTTGTACGAAAGTAGGGCTTGTGCATATTCATAAAGACAATCGTGGAAACTTTGTTTAAAATGTCGCAGCATACATCTCTCACACCTTTATCTCATGCTTCATTACAATTTATAGCACCCCTGGGCGGTTACCATGGTTTAAACTTTAAACAACGACCCATAACCTCAACATCTAAATGTTAAGCTGGTTTGGTCAGTGGTCACATGTCACTAATATATAAAGTGACCCTTATTCAAATATTTAAGTCTGCTAAACATTGGAGTGTAACACAGAAATAATACTCATCTTTTTCAACCATATAAATTGGTGGTCACTGGTTCTCTAGGATGTATTCAGCTTCTTTTCATCTTCAAATCGGGGTTCCTCTATGAGGTTGCCAACCCCCTAATTTTGAAGACAGAGTTATACTAAACAACATATTTCTACATACTTTTTGGAATGAAGTAATCAAAATTTTTTCCATTAAACACAATGTACCAATTGTTAACCTCATGTTCTTGAAGAATTCCATCAGACACTGTGCAGAACATCAGGGTGTACTCTACACATTCAGAGAAATGTTTTGTGGTACAGTGCTAAGTAAGCAAACTGACAATTTCATTGCTAAATATTGTGACTAATATTTAATATTTGTTCAGTTTATTCTATTCCTATTTTGAGGTCTACATTAATGTGGTAAAATTATTCTGTTAAATTAAGTCCTTAACTTCACAAGAAAAGACTTCAACAAGTAAATATGTGAGTCTGAAAAATGGGTCTAAAAAACTAAGTTCTGCATCATTTAGCTTCAATACCCGTGTTCTATAGTGATTTTCTGCAAGCCAAAACATACTACCAATGTATCTGCAAAATGCCCGGGCTGCAACTTTGTTGTCTACATGGGTGTGCAATGTCAGCTTTTATCATCTCTGTTCCTTTCCAGGGTACCTTCCACCCTGGATGTCTATTCTATGCCCTAGCAATGGTTTCACATTTCATCAGGCATACATTCTCTTCATGCGTAAGCAGGTTGAAGCCACGTGCCAGTCAATGCTTCACACATGCTGTGGGATATGTTTTTGTTGTGCAAATTGAGTAAAGTCCTTCAGATATCTTCCCTGCCTCTTCATGTCTCCAGAACTATAAAAACTTATCTCTGACAACATTCTCCATAGAGGTTCCAAAGTATGGACATCCATTGTGTGCCCTAACCATCATTCCGCTCTCCCATGGACAAATATCCACAGATCACACATGTTTTTGCTACTTCTATTTATCAGTGAGCATCTCCATTGGGTGTCAAGTCCATAATGTGAGGTTTTCTCATTTGTAAGGAATCAGGAAGTATAGGCAAAGTTTATACTAGAAGAACATTGTTACAACCCTAGTAATGTAAAAAAGGCCTAAATCCCTGATAGTTTATTGGGACTAAGATTAACATTAAAATTAGAGTTATGGGTGTGGATTCACATTTGTTTTCCAGAG
>LPNX010489820.1:37831-80552 GCA_001517045.1 Pseudotsuga menziesii | reverse complement strand
AAGGAAGAGTTAAGTGGTTGTAGGTTGCATTAAACTTTCTTGGGATGAACATTGTTACAAAACAAGGCTCTAGAAACCAAATTTGCATCGCCTAAGCGTCGGATATGCGATGGCGCTTTCAAAACCAATTAAAGGCTCCATTGCTTAAGCGACGCTTACTAACGCGTCGTCGCTTAACCGACGCTTGTGACCACATTTACAAAAAAAAAATGTATCCTTGTGCTTTTTGGTAAGTTTAAAAAGAGAAATCCACGTGCCGTCGGATTTTGGATCGAAATGTAGTAGTGACTGCTCTCATCTACTAACGTCCTCCTCACCACACCATTCTCCCACCACCTTCATTTCTCCTCTCCGTGTCCCTGCCCTCACCGCCTCCTCACAGCGTCGTCACCTCACACGCTGTCGCTCCGTCCACCTCCACGACCTGCAACAAAAAAAATAAAAACACAAAACAATATATTATAATATAATATAATATAATATAATATATTATAATATAATATATTATTTCAAATATATTAAAAAAATTAAATATTATATATTATTATTATCATATTTCTTTACAATAATAATAATAATAAAATTAATATTTATTATTATTCAAAAAAATAAAAATAAAAATTTCCACCCTTCACAAGCCAAAATAGTGTCGAAGTACGCTCCTTCGCATACAAGGCCCAAGACCATGGCAGAACTGAAAGAGCAAATTGAAAAAATGGAGAAGGACATCGTGTCCCTTCTCTCTAACCAAAAAATCTTAAAGGAAGAGATGAAAAATAGCAATACAGTACTAAAAAACGAGTTTGATTTGGTACTAGAGACAAGACTGGATGAAAATTTTGACATCTAGAACGAAAAACAAAAATACTGGGATGACAAGATGAGTACCATGACTCAAAACATAAACACCTTAACACAGAACTTGAGCACCATGACATAGAACCATAATACATTAATCAATATGTTATAAAGAATCATACCTACTCTGGACCAAGCCAGTAGTCCAGACATGTTAGATGCCTCATTTCATGTTGCTACACAGGAAACACTCGCAAATAATCAATAATATTTGCAAAAAGAAATAAAGATTAACAATGCGACGTTTAAACAAGAGATAGAAACAAAAATACTCCCAGATATGGAGTCACGATTAAAGAGCAAAATAGAAGCTATGAGTAAGATAATAGAGATTAAAAAGGTTAAAAATTGCCAAAGTAGTTCAAATATTTCACTTGCATCGTCTAGTAGTTTTGAACCACCATCAAACTGTAAAGCAAAAGGAAATCAATATCTCCCTTACAAAGTGTACCCATGTAAGGAAAAAATAGAGTTGTCGAAATACAATGGAAGTGAAGACCAATGCGTTGCTTGGATAAACAAGGAAGAAGAATACTTTGACATTTACAATATTAAATCTAACGAGGAGAAAGTGAAATACACATCAATGCATATAGACGGCTGTGCCTATAATTGGTACTTATGGTGGAGGAGAGATAATTTTACCTACACCTGGAACTTGTTCAAAAATGATTTTCTTAATAGGTTTCAAGGAATCAAAGAAGATGATTTTTTCAGTAAACTTACCATATTACAATAGGTTGGAAACGTTGAGGAATTCACACATCAGTGAGAATCCTTATCGACACGAGTATTTGGGTTGTCTGACAAGCAAAGAATCGAAACCTATTTAGGAGGTCTTAATCCATACCTATAAAAGGAGTGAACGTTATATGACAGACCAAATGTAGAAGTAGCAAGATATAAATCCAAAGCCGCATAACACAAATTGGAAGGAATAAGAACAAGAGGTGATAACCATTGTCGATAAGAAAAGGAGACACAATGTAGGTACAGTGAAGATTCTTGGTCACCCGACCATCAATGTCACAAACCTCAATCACATGCCTATGAAATGGAAAATAGGTCAAAGTAAGCTTAAAAATAGAAAAAAGAATAAAAACATATGCTCTCGATGTGGTGATGTTGTATCCCTAGCCATAAATGTAGCAACAATCAGATAATACATTGTAGAATCATCAATGGAAAGGAAGTGCAAGTCTCTGCACTAGAAACCTCATCTGATTCTAATACCAACACCGATTTAGAATGAAGGACGACATTAGGAAATACTCAAGCTTTGAGTAAAAATCTCCCTTAAAGGGAGTGGCAATGTAACAAACATAAAATAAGATAATAATTAAATAATTAAATAATTAATAGTTAGGTTAATTAAGTTATTATGAAAGGAGGCGTCTCCTCATCATCAAGTGTCCAAGTAATATTTAATGCCAAGACACCATTGTAATATCATCATCTAATATATTATTCTTATTTATCATCCAACATGAAAGTCAGATTCGACTATTAACCAACCAACCAGATACGGTTTCTCCATCAGTGATGAGGGCTAAGCTTTGGATCCATAATTTCGGTGGGTGAGTTAGAAGAGTTGTAATATATTGAACACTGGTGTCTTTGGAGATGTTGCTGGCATACACAAACTTCTTATGTCGCAATTAATCATTCAGATCAATATATGGATTTAATGGAAATAATATGAGAGAACTCCATAATAGTATAGGTCCATGCGTTTGATCCCACATCATTCATCTATGATTATCAATTACTTGACTGAAATTGTGTTTTTTACTCTATCCCATGTTCATCATATTGCTCACATTCAATATTTAACGATGGATTCGACTCTTATGACATCAAGAAACCACATGGTACAAATTCCATTCTCTCCTAGTGGTCTCATGAATCTGAAATCAAATCATGATTTGAATTACCATAATTATGCCTTTTTTTGCAGTCTAAGTGTCATGGCCTAGATTCGTTTAAAAAAGTTGAAAGCTTTTTCAAAGGTTTGAAAGTGCATAGTTTTTTTCCCAAATAGCTCCTCTTCTTGTGGATATCACATTATTTGTCTTCATAAATGAGTTATTTTTGAATTTGGATTTTATTAGGTTTATGTTTTTGTTGTTGATTGTATATTAAGTTAAAAAGTGGATAAATTTTATTATTTTTAAATCAAAATTATTTCCAAAATTGATAAGAATGATGAAATTTTTCACCATAAAATTTTTCCTTTAGGGAATTTTGACTCAATTTATCAGAAGCCCAAATTATTCTTGACATAGGCTTGTTATCTATTTTGACAAAATTTCTATAAACATAGAGATGATTTCCACTAATTAATTGACAAATATTACAAAAAAAAATGTTTTAACATATTACACAACATTTACATTCTGGTTGAAAACTCTTTCTAAGAAAACTAATTCCATGGAAGTGGAGAGCATGGATTCTATGTCCCAAGTTTAAATTCCAAGCCAAGGAGGTGATCTCAGTTGTTTACTAAATACTTCTTTGTTTGACTAGTGTTTGGTAGTTGTATGAGATGTACCTTCATCATTTGTAACAATAAAAAGAACCTTCATTATTTGTAACATTAAAAAGGAATTTAATTGCTTATTCGTGCCATGTGCTTGTGGAGGGGTTCAATGTAAAGGTGTGTTTTCTTAAATTATTTTAAAAATTCTAGGAAAAATCTTTTTCCCTTTTCTCACTGTAAGATGGCTAATGGGTTTGAGACATAAGGGTAATTTTATGGCCAATAACGATATTCATTTTTCAAAAAGTGGTTATGCACTCCCACGATAAGTTTGATGGTTAGTAAATCCATAATGATCATTAAGTCGACCTAAGTGGTACACACTAAGATAGAGTATATGGAAGCACCAACCTATTGAAATGAGAGTAAGATCAAACTTAATCATGAGACAACTTCCAATTTTTTTTTTCTCACTTTGATCCGAAGATCCTCCATCGAGAGCCTACCTTATGAAGAGATAGAACATCATCCTCATGTTACATATCAATATGTTAGAGAATAATGAGCTCACCAATCGTTACTAATAATGTTCCCTACTTTGCAGATTTTATGGGTTGTGCTCATCAATAAGAATTCCTACCTAATGGATTAAATGCATTGTGACCACAAACATTTTAGTGCCTTCTCATTCCAAAGGTTTTTTTTGTGTTTCTCTTCAACCCTAAATATCGTAAAAAGGTATTCAAAGAGGTACAATGTTTTTGGGTCAATTCGACGCATTCATCAAGCTACGAAGATAGAGTTTTCACCCAACTACCATGTTTGTCACAATCAGCTTGGCCCAAATGTTACTTAAGAGACATCAACAATCTGGAATAAAAGTAAATTATGAGATATCATTCAAATAGTGACTTTTTAAATGGAAAAATATTATTTGTGATTACAACATAGACACATATGTAAAGAAATTTTAATGAATAAATTGTTACTTTACATATTGCCATTTTATTTAATTTTTTAATTATCTTGAAACAAGTTCTTAAATATTTTATTTCATATTGAGGATTGTATTCAAGTTAAAACCAACATTTGTTTGGGTACAATGTTGAGTCAAGAACATGGCGATAAATTGTTACAACAATATACTCATTATGATTTCAAAATGTCACTTGTGTGAATAAAGTCTAGATCATGAGGAGAACACTCCATCCCACAACCAATCAAACTAAAAATAATCAACAACTATAGATAAGAGTATGGATTCTTTCATAGTGTACAAACAATGTGTCAATGCTTTTGGATTTACACTAAGTTAGAGTTTCAGAAGCTGATGTTTTAAGTGGGCACTCCACTAAACTTCAGGAAATCAGATAAAGGAATCTGTGTATGGTAAGTAAAGAATGTAGTTCAGTATACAAAGATATTAGAAAGTTAGTCATTAGGAATTAGGAAGGGGGGAATGTGAAAACAACGGGAGAAAGAACCAATGATTAAGGAAAGAGCCAATGATTAAGGAAAGAGAAATGAGGAAACAAAAATTAAATAATAGGGAATTAGGTAAAATAATGAATAAAGAGAAGATTAAGATTAAAAGTATAAAAAAAAGAGGGGAATGGAAAATAATAAATTATTGGCTTAATTTTTATTTAAGAATCCAAACTAAGAAACAAAATTAAGGATAAGAGAATGATTAAAAGAGGAGAAGAAAAATAGAATATTAATGAAAAAATATTAAATTAAGATAAAAAGGAAAGTAATAAAAAATATAAAAATTAGAGGAGGAGTTAATACAAAATACAAAGAATGAAGAAATAATAGTAGTGTAAATATTCAGAATTAGGAGTTAGAATAAAAAGAATTATCAAACAATAGAAAGAAAATGAATGAATTTATTTTATCAAAAAAATGTGATAAAGTAAAGTTTTAAATAAAGAATAAAAATAAAATTATGAAATAATTTAATTATTTAATATCATTAAACCAAATGTTGGTTTTAATGAATAAATGGTTTCTTTACATATTGCTATTTAATTTAATTTTTTAATTATCTTGAAACAAGTTCTTAAATATTTTATTTCATATTAAGGATTGTATTAAAGTTAAAACCAACATTTGTTTGGGTACAATGTCGAGTCAATAACATGGCGATAAATTGTTACAACAATATACTCATTATGATTTCAAAATGTCACTTGTGTGAATAAAGTCTAGATCGTGAGGAGAAAACTCCATCCCACAACCAATTAAACTAAAAATAATTAACAACTATAGATAAGAGTATGGATTCTTTCATACTGTACAAACAATGTGTCAATGCTTTTGGATTTACATTAAGTTGGAGTTTCAGAAGCTGATGTTTTAAGTGGGCACTCCACTAAACTTCAAGAAATCAGATAAAGGAATCTGTGTACGGTAAGTAAAGAATCTAGTTCAGTATACAAAGATATTAGAAAGTTAGGCATTAGGAATTAGGAGGGGGGAATGTGAAAACAATGGGAGAAAGAACCAATGATTAAGGAAAGAGCCAATGATTAAGGAAAGAGAAATGAGGAAACAAAAATTAAACAAAAATTAAATGATTAAGGAAAGATATTTTGTTAATGAATAAAGAGAAAATTAAGATTAAAAGTATAAAAAAAAGAGGGGAATGGAAAATAATAAATTATTGGCTTAATTTTTACTGAAGAATCCAAGCTAAGAAACAAAATTAAAGATAAGAGAATGATTAAAAGAGGAGAAGAAAAGTAGAATATTAATGAAAAAAATATTAAATTAAAATAAAAAGGAAAGTAATAAAAAATATAAAAATTAGAGGAGTTAATACAAAATACAAAAAATTAGAATGAGAAATGAAGAAATAATATAGTGTAAATATTCAGAATTAGGAGTTAGAATAAAAAGAATTATCAAACAATAGAAAGAAAGATGAATCAATTTATTTTATAAAAAAAATGTGATAAAGTAAAGTTTTAAATAAAGAATAAAAATAAAATTATGAAATAATTTAATTATTTAATATCATTAAACCAAATTAAGAATTGAAGTAGATAGAAATATTTTTATATTAGATTAAACATAATTAAATTAAAATTAAAAAAACCAAAAAAATAAATTATAAATATTTAATATTTATTTATAAAAATATAAATAATTATGTATATTTATATATCAAACAATTTTAACAAATAAAAAATAATTTCTATAGTGTATATTCATATCTTAAGCAAATTGTAATCAATCAAAAACTATTTAATAGCCTCGAATATACCTATTTTTATTAATCTATTTTAATTAATGAAAAAATTCCTTATGCAATCATGCATATACATCCATATTTTAAACCTATTTTTAAGTAATAAAACATTTCTTCTTTGCGAATCATTTCATAATCCAACCAGATTTTATCCCCTTTAACATTACAAATTTCAATGAGGAGAATATAAATCTATAAGCATTATTTTTATAAATCCTTTATAAACAATTTTAGTGAATAAAATATTAATTTTATAGACTTTTATTTCAACAACAAAATAATATATAAAAACAAATAATTTCAATAAATTTATTTTTTCATCGTGATATTTAATTTCAATTAAATTTCTGAATTTCTTTTTTTTTATAAAGAAGATTAATTTAAATGAGATTGATTTAAAAAAGGATGAAAACGATAAGCGAGTTGAAACCTTAATCTAAAGTGTCTTCTTTGGCTACATCATGGACCATAGCCTTTGAATCATAGCTCCAACAAATTATAGTCATCTTCCTTGGCCATTTTGCAAATGAAACAATTGTTTTTTTTTAACAAAAACGGTTATGATATATTAAGGACTCAGCGAAGAGGCTGCTGGATCAGAAACCTATTACAACAAGCCTCCCACCTTCTTCTTCCTTCAATCGGTAGAAGAGCTAAGGAGGGATATCTATGCTAACCTCCGAGTTAACAATGAGATCATGGAGACCAGCCGCTATAGAATTATTGGCTGCTAGATCCGCCAAAGCATTCAAACCCCTAAGAATATGATAAAATTTTATTTTCTTGAACTTTTTGATCTTGGATCTACTTCTGTTAATCAGCCTCGCTATTCTTCCTTTCTTGCCCCTTCTACCCCCATTCAGCGCCTGAATAATAACCCTGGAATCCCCAAATACCATGACCTCCTCCACTCCTTTCTTCTGCAGCTGCTTGAGACCCTGCCAGAGCCCGTACGCCTCAGCCATATTATTTGAATCATACCCAATGTTCGAGCTGAATTCAATCTCGACCTTCCCATCAGGATCAATAATGACTCCTCCCCCCCCAACTTTCCCTGGATTCCCTTTGGAAGCCCCGTCAAAAAATAATTTAAAAGTCTTCTTTTCTTTGAGCCAGCTCTCAAACTGACCGTAGTCCAACCTTATATCCCAGTCTTCCATCCTTATTGTAGCTGCTTCATTTACAGCCATGATCTTAAGACTTTTCATCCAGTTCCCCTCCTTTTCAGTCAAGTTTCCTTTATTAATTGGAATCTTAGATATACTAACAATCTCACCTAGCAGGGCATTAACCTTACTAGCAATCTTCCACGCTGGCTGGGCTTTCTCCTGGAAGATTCTATGATTTCTCTCATTCCATATGCCCCAGCAGATTAACTTGGGTAGTTTCATCCAGCGGTCTCTAAATCCATTTTTTTGATTCAGCTCACCATGATACAGACTTTCCTAGCTAGTAAACCAGTCCTGAATTGTATCTAGCAAGCGTACTCCACCTCCCAACAGCTTCAACATGTCCTCCCATACCGAAATAGTATAGGGACACTTTAAGAACAGATGTCTAATATTTTCAGCAGCTTCAATACATAATGGACATCTAAAGGGGCCGGCAATGCCTCTTTTCTGCAAGTTCTCTCCAGTGAGTATTCTCTCATGCGTTAGTGACCAAGCAAACATATCAATTTTTGGGAGGGTGCTGCAGTTCCAGAGATTCTTCCATACCCGTGGATTTGCCGACACATTGTAGTTTGCTGCATAACGTTGATATCCCTCTGCCGTTGAATATCTACCATTGTATCTCCCCCAGCCCCTACGATCCTTCCTGAATTTTGCAATCGGCGCCAGCCCAGCGAGATGGTTGGCAAGAATCTTTGTCTCAACGACAAGCTCTAGAGGACAGTCCGGCATGTTCCAGCCGGCCCAACGATTTGGCAGTTCAGACCCCCAATTGGAAAAATCCCAAATCGTGTTCATCCCCTGCGCTGCTAATCTGTCTTGCAAACATGGAATTTGGGGCGGATCCTTACCTAGAATTTTGTCCTCCCATATATTTATCGACTTCCCATTGCCAGGGACCCAATACAAATCCTCTTTGAATATTGGCAGAGCTTTAAGGCAGATATTGTAAATGGACGATCCCTTCTGATTCACGTGATCTCCATCAAGGCATCTAAGCCTCAGTCCACTGAAGTATTTGGCCTTCAACACCTGACTGCACCAAGAAGGCTTGGGGGCAACCAAATTCTAAAGCAACTTGGCTCCCATAGCCAAGTTTTGACTTCTAAGATCTCTGATGGAAAGACCTCCCTCTGACCTGGGTAATTTAATAATTTTCCAGCTGACTAGGGCAAATTTTTTGCCTCCCCCAGCATTGCCACTCTGCCAGAGAAAGGATCTAATCAATCCTTCGATCTGTGAGATTACTTTGGCTGGAGCTAGGAGAAGAGAACTCTGGTAGAGAAGATAGTTATTCAATACTGCCTTTATTAAGACTACCTTCCCAACCAAATTTAACCAGTTTGACCCCCAGCCATGGATTTTCCTTTTGATTTTCTCCATAATTGGATTCCAGGTTGAGCTCTTGGCTTTGGATTTGAAGATGGGAATCCCTAGATAATTGAAGGACTCCCAGTCGACTACACCATCCATATTGAGAGTTCTAGAGATATCGATCATTTCTCTAGGATTAATATTCCAGCCATAAATCTGGCTTTTCCTAAAACTGATTTCACTTCCGGAGGCACGACAATAACGGTCCAGTTCGGTCTTGAAATGTCGGGCTATGATTTGGCTGGCTCCCCCTAGCAGTATAGTATCATCCGCGAATTGCGTGTGATTGATATCTTTTGTGCCTCTGGCCATCCTAATTCCGGGGAGATCCTGCTCAAGTCTGGCATTTTCCAGCTGAAGGCTAAGAACAGAAGCTTGGATGGCGTGGAGCAACGGGGATAACGGACAGCCTTTCCTCAGACCTCTCGAGGCTTGGAAGAATGTAGCAGCTCTGCCATTGACTAAAGGGGCGATCCACAGCTTGCTGATACAAGCCTTGATCCAGGAGACAAACTCTGAGCTGAAACCAAATTTCTGCATTACCTGAAGGAGAAAGGGGTGACTTACTCTATCAAAGGCGTTGGCTAGGTCAATTTTAACCACCATTCCTTGGTCACCATTCTTCAGGCTCGAGTGAATAGCCTCTTGAGCTAATATAATATTTTCCCAGATCTTCCTGCCTTTGACAAACCCGCCTTGATTCTCTGGGATGATTCTCGGCAGTATATGTTTCAATCTGCTGGCTATTATCTTAGTTATAACTTTGTACCCAATGTTGCATAAGGAGATGGGCCGGAACCTATCAAAGGTCTTGGCCTCCTTTTCTTTCAGAATAAGTGCCAGAAAGGCAGAATTTGTGCTTCCCCCGATTTTGCTGCGTCTTTGAGAGATGCTGACCATTTTGAAAAGATCGATTTTTATAATATCCCAGCAAAGCTTGATGAAGGAAGCATTATAGCCATCAGGCCCCGAAGCTCTGTCATCCTCCATACCATTGATGGCCTGCTTGATTTCCTCCAGCATGACATTCTGATTTAGATCTTCATTCTGAGTGTTATTAATAGCTGTAGGGATCAGGTTAATGAGATCGCTGTCTTCCACATTGGGCTGTGCTTTAAACAAGTCGCTGAAGTGCCGCGTAGCTTCAGCCTTAATGTCTTCAAAATTGGTGATAAGAATTCCCTGGGATTGGATTTCATGCACAGAGTTTAAATTTTTCCTTACTTCTGCATGCTTGTGTAAAAATTTAGTGTTCCTATCGGCATCTTTCAACCATTTACATCTCGATTTTATTTTCCACCAGTCGGATTCGAGTCTGCAAGCCGTGAGGAGATTTGATTGCAGATTGGCTTCAATATCAATCTCAATTTGGGCCACGTTTTTATTTTCCATGATGGTTTGGTGTTTCTCCAGCGCATGGGCAGCAAGGGATTTTTTAATAGTGGGAGAAGGGATCAATTTAGCCCAAGATTTAAGTGCTCTTTTGAGCCTTCTGAGTTTCTCTTCCCAAATGAAGGAGGGCGATCCAGTAACCGGGAGAGTCCAAGTATCAACCACAATCTTAAGAAATTCCGGTTGTCTGGCCCACAGTGGATTGAACCTGAACGGTATGGGCCCCAGGTTCTTATCATTTGCCATCTCAAGAAGAATGGGCTTGTGGTCCGATCCACCAAATGGAAGGATTTTGGAGGATAAGTTCAGTCCTAGCAGGAGGAAAGTGTCCTGGACCAGGAACCGATCGAGTCTGGCAGCAATATGCCCAGGCCCAATCCTTTTGTTATTCCAGGTGTACTTTCCAGATGAAGGCTTTACATCCATGAGATCCCACTCCAGAATGATCTCATCAACTGTTTCTCTAATGTGATCTCTGACCAAGGAGCCCCCTCTTTTTTCCTCTTAGCTAAGGATGACATTGAGATCCCCTGCGAGGATTACATTACCTTGGAGGTTGCTCTTTTCCTCTCGAAGAAGCCTCCAGCAAACCTTTTTTTCAGCATAAGAATTGGGAGCATAGATATTGAAAATTCTTACCAGGGTATTCGTGTCCTTTTGCCTCAGCAGGGTGAGGATCCAACAAGAGTTGTACTTGATGTCAACAGCCTCGGATTTCTTTTCATCCCACAGTGTCCCAATGCCTCCGGATGCGCCTCTAGAGCTAATTGCAGCTTTACCTCTTTTTTTCCAAAATTTTGGAGTTACCTGGAGGAATGCATCTTCCTCCATCTTGGTCTCCTAGATCAGAAGAATGTCCAGTTGATGTAATGAAACAAGATCTATCATTGATTCTTCCTTGCGTGTGCTACTGCGACCTCTGCAGTTCTAGGAGAGGACCTTCATTACTTACTTTTGGTGTTTGATGGCATCCCTTTCTGGGCATGCCCCTGCTGGCGGGTATTTCTTGTATTTTTCAGCAGTTTTTCCAGGGTTAGCTGGGATCCTTGGAGCTTGTCCTTATAGGTAGCTTGCTCCCTAGCTTCTTTCTTGGATTTCCTTCCTTTGGTTTTTGATAGCCTTGGGGTAGTCAGTTCTATTTCCCCCTCCTCCTCTTCTTCTTCTTCTGATTCAGAGTCTTCCTCTGATATTCCCAGGTTTCGCCCTGCTTGGGTCACTGCCGTGTCTTCCTCTGGATCTTGCATTTGATGGGCTGATAGGGCTGCTTCCGGCTCCTTACTATGTTCGTTACTGGATTTCTCTTCTGCTACTACGGGATCCTCCCTTACTGCATTGGTTTCTTTGGTGGAGGTTTCAGGAGACCCTTCGAGATAGATGATCTTTCCTTCTTTGTTCCCCTCATCCAACTTTGGGTCCAATCCAGGATGATTTTTGGATTTGGTTCTGTTCACCTTTTTCCAACCTTCCACCTTGTCATGATGGATCTCGGACTTTTTAGGACAATTGCGGATGAAATGCCCATATTCTTGGCAGCCACGGCACTTGAAGGGGAGTTGTTCGTAGTCGAGCCTTTGATAATGAGACCAATTCCCCATAGTTAGTTTGATAGCTTCTGGGAGTCCTGCTTCAAGGTCCACCTCAATGCAGATGCGAGCGCAGGTGTAGTGATCCTTTGGGCTAGCCATATCAATATATTTCCCGAGTACAGACCCGATCGCGTGGAGAGATTTGGGGTTCCAGCAATGCATGGGGAGATTAGGGAGTCTGAACCAGACTGGCACGGTTTTGGGGATGTCAGCCTCGGGATCGAAATTTGGGGTCCACCCATTGAGATAGAGACCTTGCGGTCCCATGAAGTAGGGTCCATTCCTGAAGATTAGATCTTTGTCTTCTTTTGTTTCGAAGTCAAAGAGGAAGAATCCCCTTCCGACAGAGTAGGATGCGATGTTTTTGGAGATGAGGGGTCTCCAGTTTCTTTGGACCCAACTGTCCGTGGTTTTTGATGAAGGCCAGAGCCCCGTGAATTGCCCGATCAGGGCTCGATCTTCCAGGGAGAGAGCAACCCGCATGGTTTCTTCCGGTGGAAGGGCCACTTCCGGCACATCCTCTATTCTCTTGACAAACTTTGGTGGGGCTCTAGTGCCCGATCTCCTATTCTGAGGTCGGATTAGACTATCAAAGGCCTCAGATCTCGGGTTCGGAGGCACACCTCCCATCCCAGCCATCAGATGTGCCCTCAACTCATGAGGTTGGCAATCACGATTTCAGCAGTGAATAGCTGCAAACTCCGATCCAGCACCATGTTTTCCCTGCAAGAGTTACAACGAATCGATCCAGGTAATTACCAGCAGATTAGCCTCAGCCTGCAGTGGTTCCACGGCTCAGACCTCACGTCCTCTGCCTTGGAATGATCGCCCATCTCAGGAATTTTGACCTGATCGGCCCACCAAAGTCTCCTGGTCAGCGTTCAGTTGCAAATGAAACAATTGTTAGCACCTTAAGTTTATCCCATAACCTCTATAAAAAAATGAAACCATTAGATGTCATATTTTCATGGATTTTAAGGATGGCGAAAACTCTAGTTGAATGGAGATTTTTGAATTGCCATAAAATATGGATCAAATAAAATCAATGTCACCCATGCTTCAAGAGACTAAAGTCAATAAGATCCTACAACTAAAACCTTGACTAAAACTATTGAATGCTAAATACCAAATAGCTCTAAAGCTCATTTCAATATTTTCAATGGACAGATCTACCATTGGATTCTTGGGGAACGTGGCCTTTTGATCAGTAGGAAGAGGTTAAAACCAAATTTTGATGTGAACTGAGAAATCCAGAGTTAAGTTATAGCAACAATATGCATATGTTGACTTTTACTTACTAAAGTTATGGAAAATTTCTTAAAAACACTTTTAGAATATATTGATTCTTTATCAATTCAACCTTGTATTGTCATAAGTGATTTAAATGATTTTCTTATACTTTGCGAAAATAAGTATTTTATTCAATGAGTCAATGTAGTTGTTGAGGTTATCTAGGATGCGATAGATCAACACCATAAGGCAGATTCTCTCACCAAAAATGGTTTATATACTTAAACAATAATTGTAGGGGTGACTCCTAGATTCCTCCACTTATTTAACCAATTTTTAGTGATTGTCCATTTCTTATACAACCAACAAGTATCTAGTATATATGTCTCTCTCTCTCGGTTGTTTTAGGCCATTGGCATGTCCTTTTTTATGTTGTCAAATTCAGATTACATAACATTCCCTTTTCTTTGAAATGGCGTGGAACTCCTTTCTAGGCCTTGGGGATATTGATTTTCAATACTAATCAGATCACTTTGTGTGAATTCACAACTTTACAATGCACATTTTTCAACAATATTCAAAGTTACATCTATACATTGACATTCAAGTCTATAATAAGTTAATATTTTTCTATATATTGTAGAGGGACACATATATGGAAATATCATAAGAACACCCTTACCAATTAATAAGGAATCACTAAGACTTTAACTCATAAAGAGATTGATCCACACAGAAGTTGGCATGTTGTTGAATTTGACATGTTCAACATCGACTTTGACAAGTCTGTACCTCAACACAACCTTGACAGGTTTCACATCTTCACATGCATAGTCCACTACAACATCTTGACATGACTACAACAGGTTGTCTATGTCTTCTAGTCGTCTGTAATGGTTGAACTTATGAACCGTTCTAACTTATTTGTAACTGAATGTAATGGGTAGTCACCCAAGCATCTCAACATCCTATATAAGCATGCACACTATTGTAAAATATAACCAAGTAATAGAGCAGTAATCGAATAACAGAGATTGGTTTGAATTCTTGCATTTTGTTTGTGTGTTTACTTTTTGTCTGTTTAGTCTATTTCCTCGTTTGCTTATTTTGGTATGCTTCTTCCATAATTGTTCTCGATTCATTCAATTGAATTTTTTTCCCTTGAATGTGTGGTAGGGCATCCTGATCATTGGTATCAGAGCTAGACTCAGAGATTAAGTTGTGTAGACACTTCTATCGAAGTTACCTGAATTTTGTTTGTTGAAACACACTCATAATATAAGAAGACACTACTTTTGGCTTCATAGAATATGGCTAAAGAAACAGATAATAGAAATGCAATTGATGAAATAGATCAAATCATAGAAAAGAAATGGCTCTCCATCGAACCAAAATGTTCTCCCAGTTCAACGATATTCTCATGTGCTTCGCTTCAACATCCAAATAATTCTTGACGAGATCTCTCTACGATAAAGTCAACCCCTTCAAAGTGTAAATAAATCTGGACAAACGGATATTAAAGGCATGATTGACGCAGAATACATCGATAATTGGTTACAACAACTGGAATACTACTACTCTATGAATCAACTCTTCAAAGTGGAAAATATCACCATTGCATCCTAGAAGATGTCAACCTCAGTACACTGTTGGTGGGAGAATATATCGACAAAGATAGAATGGGAAGGAGACCCCATAGGCAAGTGGGATAAATTTGCTGCATACATCTTGAAGGGTTTCTACCCTCCCAAGTGTATTAAACAACAGTATAAGAAGTAGAATCATCTAAGGAAATGGAAAGACCAGGTTGTGCATATTTACAATGACGAGTTCTATTGATTCAGTGCTAGACTTGGAATCAGAGAAGAAGACAAATTGCTTATCCTCAATTACGTCAGCAGATTATCCTCGTATATTCAACAAAAGATGGAGTTTCTGACTGTCAGTACACCTATGGATGCTTTCCACTACGCCAACAAGCTTGAAGTTAAACAAAAATAAAAAACATGTTTCATGACCAATCTAAAAGTTCAAACATCTAATAAGAAGTCCCCATCTGACTCTGATAAGTCAAGACAACCTTCTTAGTCGAATCCTCCAAATCCAGATTGTCACAAGAATCACTCTTTGAAATACAAAAGGGAACATAACAAACATCCCCCTTCCAGGAAGCTGTGTTATTATCACAATTCATCATGGCATGATACATCAGAATGCAAATCTCAGAAGACATTTTTGAAAAAATTGTAGACATCCAATTTTTCTGTCAAATCCCTAGTAGAATATGACCCATATGGATCGACCATTTTGGATTCGACATCGACCACTCTGACATCCTTGACTATTGTTGATGAGGAGAAATGAGAACACCTGCTCCATACACATATACGGGTTCAGAAAAATCCATTACATATGATTGTGGATAATGGTAGCAAGAAGAACTTCGTTTATGAAGATCTTATGCTTGGTCTTGTTAGCACTCCACATCCTTTGTCTTACAATATCGGTTGGATGAAGAATGGAGAGGAAGTAAGGATCACCTGATAATGCAGACTCATCTACTTCATTAATCCCTTTTAAGATGAAGTACTTTGTGGTGTGGCACCGCTTTCCATAGTCAGAACCCTATTTGGGAAATCTTATGGGATTGACGTGGAAGTTAGCAGTCACGGCCTCAAAAGGTGAATGTCAAAATTCATAATCAATGGTATAGTATATTAGAGCAACGACGTGCATCAAGGGTTGCTACAATATCTTCCAAACAAACAAAGAACCTTATAAACCATGCTCATAAATTTGCATTGACTATAATAGAGTCTCAACATCCCAAGAAGAATGCAACAGTGACTTGACCCACCGACCAGTGTATCTCCAACAACAACAATAGATCAACCACATTATTGAGGAATACTAGAATGTATTTCAAGATCCAAATGGAGTACCTTTGCATTGATAGGTAAAATAGCCCATTGAACTTGTTCTTGGTTATTCATTACATGTACACATCTATTTATATAATATCCATTCTTGAAAATGAAGAAAACCGCATACAAATCCAGGATTTGATCAACAAAGGTCACATCCGATGGCATATCCTCTGCTTGTGGAAGTCCATTCATCCTCATTCCAAAGAAGGATGGGACTTCATGCATGTGCATCGACTATTGGGTTCTCAATTTTTTTTGGATAAAGAATAGATACCCTCTTCCGAGGATAGATGAACTCATCAACTTTCTTAAAGGTGCTGAATTATTTACTAAGCTCGACCTCAAGTTAGTCATGCCTTTCAGTTTAACCAATGCACCTATGAACTTTGTGAGATATATGGATGAACTTCTACGACCTTTCATTGGGAAGTGTGTCATTTTATATCTTGACAATATCTTTATTTTCAGCCGATGATGAGAATAACATGTCAGACAGCTTCGACAAGTCTTTGACACTCTTCAGCTACATCGATTATTTCTTAACATGGAAAAATTCTCATTTTCAATGAACAACATCAAATATTTGGGGTATGTAATTGAATTTGCAGGCATTCATGTCGACCCAGAAAAAGTATAGATCTGCAAATATTGACCCATTCCTCAAAACATTCCTGAACTAAGAAGTTTTCTTGGTTTGGATAACTTTTATCGACGATTCATACTCAGATTCAGTCACATAGATTGGCCCTTGAATCTGTTGAATACGTGAAATGGAAAAATTGTCTTCAAATGGACACCAACACAACAACAAGCTTTTGAGAAACTCAAAACAGGATTTGTACTGCACCAATGCTTCTATTACCTGATTTGCATCAATATTTTTAGATTGAGACATATGTATGGAACTATGCTTTAGGAGTATTGATCACTCAGTATTGTCACACATTTTCTTTTCATTCTGAAATTTTCAATGATAGTGTTAGAAGATATTCTACATATGAGAAGGAACTGCATGACATTATGCAAAACCTTAAGCAATGGAGACATTACATCCTTGGGAAGGAAATGATAATCCTCATTAACCATAACCCCTTAAAGTTCACCCCATCCGAGTAGAAATTATAGACAACTCAACAACTCAAGTGGATTAATTACCTATAACAATTTCTGTTGGTAATTAAGTATCAGAAAGGTAAAGCCAATGTCGCCGCCAATTGTCTCATCCGACCACCTATTACTCTACTTTTCACAATGATGAGTATGTCGGGTTACAGAACCACCACTAGGCCAAAATTGTATTCAGTAGACTACAACTTCTCCACAATTTATTGACATCTCAGACCGACATGTCGTATAATACTCATTAATTCCTGAAAGATACCTTGATATACAATATTGGAAAGCTTTTTGTATCAACCAATGAGTATCGACAACATATCATTTGGGACGTGTGCTACCACAAGACTACATGATATTTTGGAGTATAAAATACCCTTGTCGTCATCCAAAAGTGTTTTTACCAGCCTTCACTTGAATCTGACGTCAACAGTTACATTCGATCATGCATGGTTTGTGCCATTGCTAAACCTCCGAATCGACGACAAGGAATTTATACGCCTTTGTCGGTTCCTAATCTACTATGGGAATATATACTTGATGGGATATCCTATTGCCAAACATCAACATGACGGGATAATATTAGTACTCGACAAATTTTCCAATATGTCTATCCTCATACAATGCAAGAACACTACGACAACACAAGAGACTTCTCAACTCTTCTTTGAATATGTTTGGAAACAATATGGCCTTCCAACAACCATCATTTCTTACAAAGATGCCATATTTGTTAGAATATTTTGGAAGACTCTCTAGAAACAAATCCACACGAGACTTTATTTGTCAAAAACTTTCCATCCTCAGACATACAAACATACAGAACTTGTGAATCTCTTAGTAGTACAACTTCATCGCATGTACAACCATAAGCATCGTCGGACATGGGATGAAAGTATTTCGAACATATAACATAGCTACAATTATTCTCAACATATCTCTACAGGAAAGATTCCATTCAATATATGTTATGGACTTCAACCCTCATCGCCCATCAACTTGATCGATTCATCGACACAATTGAACGACGCCGAATTCAAAGGCCGAGAAGTCAAAAATGCATTGAAGTTTCGATATCAAATCTACAACATCTAGAAGCAATCATAGGAAGTATTGTAGTGAGCTAATGTGAAAGCTAAGGCTCGATCAACATCGTACTCCTCATTCATTCCAAATTAGAGATCAGTTTTGGTTACATCTAATGAAGTTGCACTCCACTGGCCCATACATTAATATGAAACCTTTGGGATATGGTTCATACAATATGATTAAGAATATTGGAGAAATGTTTTTTAGCTCGGCATTCCTTCATGCTTGGGTCTGCATCTAGTGTTCATTGTGGATTTACTTTGACCATACCATGCACCCTTATTGGAACATAATGACCTACAAACACTAGAACCCAAAGACACCCATCCAGATGTTTAGGAGCCTCTTCCTTGTGACACCATCATGGGACAATGCATACACCATACAAGGGTGAACTGCATTCCATTATTTCAAGTGGCTAAAACCAGACAACTCCCATCCCAAGGAAACTAGTACTCTACTACTCAGCTCACCAAAAAGTTTCCTCACCTGAACGAGCACACACTAGAGACCATTGTTTATGAAGGAAGGACGAATGATCCACCCAATAGTTTTAATGTTGTCAACTTCGACAGGTTCAACATCCAATTCGACAAGTTCAAACCTTGACACAACCTCGACATGTTTCAGATCTTGACATGCATCATTGACTCCAACATATTGACAAAACTACGCCATATTATCTCTGTGTCTTCCAATCATCTTGTTGATTCCTAGAAAATCCTAGGTACCGACATTAGGGATTCTCCCTAATAACTGTTCCCAATTATATCATTTATCATTTGGTATGGGGAATCCATTCGGCTAGTAGCCCGAACACCATAGAATTAAAGAAAAGTTTAAATATATTTTACCAGTTGCGGCTTGGTCCAACGTTTATGTAATTTTATCTTTTATGAATGATATGCAAGTTCCTAGATTAAATGCAAGTGATAGTGGGTAAGAACCTCACTCGAGATGCACAGGTCTTCCCTACATCTTACCTTTCCTTCCCCGCAGTCACTCTACGAAAGAAAAGAACGACTAATCTAAATCTATTCTAAACTATCCCCAGGGAGAAAGATTAATACTAATATGAGTAATGTACTACATTGTTTGCAAATAGAATTCTACGGGTAGCTGACAAATTTTGAATACATAAATACATCAGAGAAATAACACAAAGATAGCTCTGTGACGTTGAAGCATTCATCACTCATTCATTGCATAACATTCATAACATAAAATGAAATCATTTGTAACACATGAAATAGTTCAGCTGGTTTAGAATGATCTCACAAATTGTACAACATGCTAAAACATAAATAATTCACCATTCAACGATCTACACAACATGCTTTGAAACTCATACAGTCCTATCTCCAGCAAAATTTCAGTCCTCTTTATTATAAAAATAAGTAGTTCTCCTTACAAAAAGTTTCAGCATATGAGAGCCAGAAAAAGTGCCATATCTCTTCTACTCTATTCCTACTTATACATTTACAAAATGAATTTTGGTTATCCATGCCCTTTGGGATTCCCTAACCCTTTGATTACAAAAATTTAGTCCTCTAGTGTGGTCACTAGGAAAATGGAATAAATACAAAATATTACATAGAATTTTCCACATGTCAATAAGAAAAAACAACCTAGGTGATCCCAGCCAATCAATCTACGAATTACTTCCGTGTAGCTGCATATTCTTCTCTGGCCCTGAAATCCATAGGCTCCAGTATTCTGACTGACACCTCATGCATAGTTGGCTGCTATTTGATCTTTGATACCCTCTTTGAGTGACTCTAAGATGATATTCTAGAAAGCAATTGCTGACTGCATCTTGTGCAAGCAAATTCTTTACTATCTTCTCATTCAAACCTTTGACCTGTTGTATGATGAGTTCATATTCTTGCATCTTTTCGTGTAGGTACTTTAGGTGTTCTTCGTGCCCTATAAATTCTTGAAGTCTCTTGGTTGAGGAGGTCTGACATCTGTCATGCGTGGTCAGTACTCTTTTATAAATTCCATGCACTTATCCAGTTTTTTCCCAACCACATATGTCATTTTTGTTGCAGCCTTGCTGCTGAAATCCATTAGTTCATGCTCGATATGCAGATCTTCAACACTCTTTCGAGGTGCATGTTCAGGAGTTTTTGTATTGGTTTCCAACCAAGTTATTTGACCTTGGACAAATTATGTAATTTCCTGAGTTCTTGTCTTGAAATCAGTCGATATAACTGAGATCTCTTGTATTCTAACCTTGGCTTACTTGATCTCGTATACTTTCTCTGCTAGTTTTGACTGCACTTGATAGATTTTCCTTCTGAGCAAAAGGCAATTCTCTCGGAGAGGCGTGATATCCATTTTATTCTCATTTGCTTCCTTTAATATAGTCTCCAAATAACCATTCTATGCTTCCATCTCTGTAACTCAGATTCTTAGATCCTCCGCTCGAGTGTCAACTGTAGCCTTTTGGGTCTCCAGTCCTGAAATATTTCCTTCTAAATCCTTCTTTTCTCGACTGATAAGGTATTTGATAATAACAAAGCATCCCTTTCGGCTTCTAAAATCTGATAGGATCCTTGGATCTTCTCTAAGTCTAACAGAGTGGCATCATACTTCCTGTTTGTTTCTCAGCCTACTCACTCCTCTTTCCTTAAGGATTCATTCATTTTTGCCATTTTATATTTATATTGGCCAATTGCTCCCTTTATTTTTCTAACATTATAGGAATTCTCTTGTGTATTTGCAATACCAATTGAGGCCATCTATTATATATCCTCCTCTACATTCTTTACAACAATTTTCTCAATCACTGTGGTAACCTCATGCTGAGTACCCATTTTTAATGTCTTCTCAGATCTCCATACAATTCATTTTCGCTTGGGGTCAAAATATACATTTTCCAAAATTGCAACTTCATGCTGCTTTGATAGAGTGAAGGGTACCAACCCTAAATCAACAATATGGAGGTGACCTGTCGTCAGTATATCTCCTGAGGTGGAAGGGAGACTTTTCGGATTATCCTGAGCATTATTTTTCTCTTGATTTTCCATATCTTGATTTTGTCGCTCCTTTTTCCTCAGCGCTTCAACTATTATATTAGATTCTTCTTTTTCTTTGTCTACCAGTTCCTTTTTCCTTGTTTCTTCTTCTTCATTCCACTTTTGTTCCTCTTCTTTTTCTCTCTTGGCCTCTCTGTCCAGCAATTTCCTTGCACCTTATACTAATCTTTGTGTTATTTCTTCATTTTCTCTCTTTGCAGCTTCTTCTTCTTCCATTTTTCTAGCAACTTATTCCTCTTGTCCTTTATGCTCAGTTTTACTACTGCTGCTGCCTTTGCCTCATGACACTATGATTTTCCTCCTGCGAATCTTGTTCAGTGATGTAATATTACAAACATTTCAGTATACTTATTCATATTTATCTAGATAATCAGCATACTCGAAGTTCACTTTCAAGAGTGCACGGTGTGCTGTAACTTTTCCTTGAGAATAATTTCGGTGAAAACTCTTTTCACCGAAATGAAAGTTTTCCAAATATTTCATGAAATATGGTGCACTCTTCACCTTGGAAAACTTATAGCTACCTACATAGAATTGCATTGGTGGGAAAACATCCTTCTTCATATCAAACAAATAACTCCCGAAACCATCCAAGAAGAGTTGTCTCACTGCTTCTTTATGTACAACATAGTTAGTAGCATACTTGGGAAGCAGTGAAGGGGCTATGTTTCCCCCATACATCTTCAAGTAGCTGCCCTCTTCAGAAAATAAGTAGTCTTCAAATTCCCTTATGGACTCCAAAGAACCTTCGGATAGGAATTTGCATTCCTCAAGGAAAATTAACTGGTACAATGGCGTTAAGAACTCCTAACAAATCAACTTGTAATAAATGTCATATTTATGAGCCCATAAGATCTAGTATACTGCATAGATGGGCGCTTTTACTTCTTTCCAAGTGATGTTTAACTTCTAAAAAGGATGTAAGTAGAGTATACAGTTAATCAGAAAGGATCCCATATAAAACTCAAATTTCTATGGGTGCAATCCTTCCTGTGTTGTAGTTATGCATGAGGACAAACTGTTTTCTATGATATCTTCCCAATTGAACACAATCCCCATCATCGTTGCATGGTACATTAGTGGTATCCACCCAATCTTGTAAAATCTTGCATCAGCTCTATCGAATATCCTGTTCAACATTAGAGCTACAAGCCTGTATGGGGTGCGAAGACTGGCAGTTTCATATTCTTCTGATGCCTTTTGCCGGAAGGACATTCCTGTGGTTGTCATCATATTCGCAACTTCAATGTAATCAATGGTCAGACTATTTATCCAATCAGTTTTCATGCTGAATTCTGAGGTTGGAAAGCTGTAAGATTTAGCTCTGAACATAGGGAGGAAAGAGGAAAATCCTTTATTTTCAACATTGTACATGATCATTCCCTTTGCATCAGCCTTAGACAGAATCCATCCTATGATCTCAGAGCAAGGAAATAGCTTTGGTCTTGTGGATACTTTTGTGATTCCTAATCTCAATATGTTTTTAAACAGGGTTAGATCTTCGAAGCCTGCATCTAGAACTTTTTGATCCCGGAGCATATGATAAACCTGACCCACTTAAATTTAGGCTCGGCCTCGATGACAGATTTAGTTTCGTCATACATTATCTCTACTCTTGATGTGATTTGGATGTCTGATTCATCGTCTGCAACCTTGGGTTTCTTCTTGAATTTCTTAGGTATGGTGTTGGATATAGACTGAGCCTGTAGAAAAAAAATAAAATGTCTTAGCATCCCTATAGTTAGAAACCACATGCATTCATATACATTAGAAATGAAGCAATACTGTAAAATTTGAAATGCATATAAGGAACTTATCATTTCTCCTAGTAGAACATTCCTTCTAGAACAAGCATGGCTAGTATAGTTTACCATATCTTATTTACCCATCGAAATGACCTTGCATTGCAAAACTTCGCATACCATCCAACTGACACCTATAGAAGGGTCAAAACTAGGAAAAAACCCTAAATCGCATGCGCGCTCTTCTTGAGGAGATGAAAGCTTAAAACATATCATTCCCAAGCACATTCCATGGTATTTACCAAAACCACCATTGAAATCTTAAGCATGATCCTTCTATGAGACTTATAGCCTGTAGGTGCCAATCCAAAGACAAAACGCAATGATGCCATGGCGTTGAACACTAAGGCCAATACCTCCGACAAGGAAACAAGGTGAAAAAAAAGCAAAAGCACATATGACTCTCATGGATTAAAATCTTGCAAACCCTTATCATCATATATAAACAAGAACCAAGTAAGAAATGGTCATCAAGGAACTCGGGCCATCCTAGATGCACCCAGTGTTGTGAGAAAACCATATGTGAATGGAAACGATAGGGATAGCTTGGGAGTAGGTAGAAAATTACGGCCTGAGTGCGGCTAGGTCAAGAGGTAGATGAATTAAAAAAAAATGAGAGGTTGAGGAGAAGACTCTTTTAAACTCAACTACAAACGTGACAACCCTAGCCTTGCAACGAAACCTAAACGCATTACCTATCGAACCATGACAGGTTGCAACCTAACCATCCTACCAATCAAAGAGATGCAAATGGATTAGATCATACCTGGGAGGTAGAACTCGAAGACTGCTGAAAAATGCAGTTTCCAAAACCCATGTAAGCTCCAAATGGCGGCTCCCCACTTCGCAATGGATGTCCAAAAAGGGTTAATTCCACAGGCTCAACAACTGTTAACCTTTGCAATTATAACGTGAAAATGACGAAAACCCCACAGGCTATATATATAGGAAAAATGGGTAAATTCACTCACTGCGGTCATTAAAACTTTACATTGCATGAGCGTGAAATGAATTCTGTATTGGCGCCAAATTTAAAGTGCATTGAAAAACCCATATCGACATGCAAGGTGGAAAAAACTCTGACAACGACAGCTCCAAACTCATAATCTTGTAGCTACTATCGTCCCTCTCTAAGAGGAGATCCGTTTCTAATGGATTTTCATGACCCCTCTGTTGTTGCGGCTCAATAAATATCGACAACAAGAACCTAACCGACCTGCTGGCTCCGGTTCCCTATAAGAAATATAACCGTGGCTATTGCATGTCTCGAGCTAAACAATCATTACGGATAATATTCACTACAAAGCTAAGACTAACACCATTGATTGTGGCTGGAACTCAAACTCTTTCTGCCATGTAAATCGTAACTTCGGCAAGAAGGTCATCGGATGAAAATGCAAAACATATCTCCTATATCGGCAGGAAAATGAAGACTTTCCAACATAGTGGGACGAAAACAATGCAATAAAACAACGGTAAAGAGTCGGGCAGGAAAGACAAAAAAAAAATCCATCGTTGTGGCAAAAATATCGATAAAATATTTGACGCAGCGGATCAAAACAATTAGGGAAAAGTTACGATGATAAAAGAATAAAGCCTTCGTTATGTCAGTGAAAAACTCAAAAATCCTCCGACGTATCGGATCAAAATAATCCAAAATGCAATTATTCGAAAAAGAAAAGCCTATTTGTTGTGTCGAATAAAACATTAAAATCCATCTGCTACATCGAGTCAAAAAACTTTCTTACTTAGTGAAAAAATAAACCTTTTGAGCTTACTCAAGGTGAAACCAAGTCATGAATGACAACTTTCAAAATGTAAAAAAGGTCTAAGCAACCAAAAACAAAAAATTTAAAGGGGGGCCCTAAAAAAGTTTTTTTTTTTTTTTTGGGTAATAGTTGTAGCAACAACAATTGACTACTGGCTAGTGAACACAGATCTATGGAAAAACTAACTTTTGAAACCTGAAACTTCTGTATGGCATCCTGTTAAACCAACTCATCCCAATTCTTTTCAATATTTATTTACAAATCCAGGCCTTTCTAGGAATGCAAAATTTAGAGCTTATCATTGATTGTAGTCCAATAGGGTAAGGTAACATGTTCGTAAAGTCTTAATAACTCTTTTGAGGCCAAAATATGAGGTAAATTTACCTCTGCATTCGGTTGCTTCCGACTAAGAAACCACATGATCGTAACAGAGTGTGGACAAGCGTATTCGTTTGTTCATCATTCCCATGCGGCATGCCTTTTTCATTCTTTTGATGCTTTCATACTTTTGTCTTTTAAGTCTTCCTAGATTGCTTCTTTTGCATTTGAGATTTGATTTAGGTTTATTGCATCCATGGTGTCCTTTTGTTTCAGCTCATAGATGGAGAAGAATCTTTGATCAATCCAATTATGTTACTGATTTTTGTTCAGTATATCTTTTGATACATACTTTCTTTCTGTGAAATTTCGACTCTTTAAGCCTTTTGGATTTAATTTGTGGCATGGGATTATTTTGAATACCATACACCTGTCCATCCTGCTTCCTTCCTGTGGGTCCTTTGCTGCAAGCTTCCTAAGATAGATATTAATGTGAAGTGGATGGATCCCCAAAATAGTATTCTAGACTTCTACAACCTTAGTTATTTAACAGGGTTTAAAAATCGGACTTCAATGTGTTCATAAAATAACTTCCTTTCCAATATTCTATCAAATTAAAGAGTCTTGTCACGATAAATTTTGACATAGATAAATCCAATGAGCAATTCTTTGAAATTTTATCCAAATATCAGTGTCCCCCAAGCACCAAAACTTGAGATGGATTATTTGAAATGAAACTAAAATAAAGAAAAGAACTTAAATAAATCAAATGCAAAGAAACGCAAGTGAGCAAAAAGAAAGAAAACATAACTAAAAGAAATCAAACAGAAGAAAAAAGGTTTATTTATGTACAAAATACCTCTAAGGAATTAAGTAAAGTAAGGTTTGAGAACCAAACCATTGACACGAATATTCTCTTCCCACCCCTATAAATCCTGTAACTTATATGTTGAGGGGCCTAACTTTTCTACAATATGAAATGGGCCAATCCACAGATGTTGAAATTTAGTATGCTTGCCCTTTTCATCATGCGGGTGATCCCACTTTAGAACCAAATCTCCCACTTCAAATATTTCCTTCCTAAACTTGTGTTTTTCAAACCACCTTTTCACAATCTCTTGTTGGTGCTTAAACCTTTCTATAGACTTGATCCTAGACTCTTCTAACTTCAACGGGGTAATAATTATAGCTTGTAAAAATTCACTACCAGACCCTCGAGAGGCTTGGGATAACTGAGAAGATGGAAAACAAATGTTTAGAGGTAAAATGGCTTCCTTCCCATAACCTAAGGTATAAGGTGACACGCCTGAGGAATTCTTGGGTGTGGCGCTATCAACCCAAAGTGCATTTGGAAGAGCTACATGCCAACTTCTCTTGTTGTCTATGACAATTTTCTATAAAATTCTAATGATATTTTTATTAGTCGATTCAGCTAATCTGTTACCTTGTGGATAATAGTTTGCAGAATAATGTAATTTCATTCCTTTTTCATTAGCAAATTCAGTAAGTTTAATTGATGAAAAGTAAGATGCATTATCAAAAACCATGGAAATTAGAAGCCCAAACCTGGTCATAATATTGTCTTGTAAGAATTCTATGAATGCATCTTGATTCACATTTTGTAATGGGATCACTTCCACCCATCTTGTGAAATAGTCAGTGGATGTGAGAATATATTTGTGTTGCAATGAAGAATTTGGATTGATATCTCCAATAATTTCAATTCTCCATGCTCGAATGGCTCAAAAACAACAATTGGTTGCAATGGTCTGGCTACCCTTACTTATGTCCCACCACTTCTTTGGAATGTGTTACATTTTCTTACATAAGCATGTGCATCTTTAAACAAGGTTGGCCAGTAATATCAAGCCCTTAATATCTTGTGCGCAATGGTATCTCCTGAAAAATGACCTCCAACAGGGCCATCATGCAACTCCTTAACAACTTTAGATGCGTCCTCTTGTTCCAGGAATCTCAGAAATACTCTATCATAGTTCTTCCTGCAAAGAAATCCATCAATTATCTGATAAGATGTTGACTTCAAGCGTAGTGCTCTTCTTTGTTTATAATTTTAGTGTTCAGGTAAATACCCCTATTGGAGATAGTGTATCAAATCTCTATACCAAGATTCTGGAGATGTGAATATAGGACACATATCAATCATGTGCAACTCAGCTTCATTTTCCCAGTCCTTGTCTTCATTATTTTGACTTTCAGCCATTAACTTGCAAAGCCCTTGTCCTTTGATGATAGTGGCTGGTTTAAATTCTAAGTCATATTCTTGCAAAGCTGTTACCCAATTTCATCTTCTTTCCCCCAATTCTTTTTGCACGAAAAGGGTTCGAACTACCAGGTGATGAACAATTACTTTGGTTCTATTCTTCAGGATATAATGCCTGAATTGTTTTAATGCTTTGAAGGCTGCATATGCGTGTTTATCGATAACAGGGTAATTCAATTCAGCACCTTGCAAACTAGTGCTCATGAATGATATGGGGTACTTGTCTCCCCTTTCTTCCTTCTGTGTAAGCACTGCTACAAGCGATTTATCATAAGCAAACGTGCACAAGATAAAATATTTCTCAAAATTAGGACTTTTGAGTGCATGTGCATGGGATATTTTTGTGTTGATATTGTTAAATGCACCCTTCTCTATGTCAGTCCATTTAAATTGTACACTTTTCTTGACCATTTGTTGCAAAGGCTTGACTATTTGAGAAACATCAGGCACAAACCTTTGCACAAAATTTATAGTCCCCATGAAAGATTGCATGCCTTTCTTATTATGGGATAAGGGAATCTGTGCAATAGCTTATATCCTTTTTGGTTCTATGGAGATCCCCCTTTTAGAAATGATGTGACCCGATATCTTTCCTTCTAACACTGCGAAATTTTTTTTCTTAGGGTTCAAAGAGATGTCGCATTTCCAATAGCGATCAAAAATTTGTTTCAGAAGAAACATATGCTCTTTTCTTTTCGTAGAGAACACTGTTATGTCATCTAGGTAGACAACCACACTGATGCCAATTAAACCTTGGAAAGCTATATCCATTTCCCTTTGGAAGGTTGCTCCAGAATTAATGAGACCAAAAGGCATTATTCTATAGGAAAAATTCCCCCACTTTGTATGAAATGTGGTATTCAACCTATCTTGTTCTACTACCAAGACTTGGTTGTAGCCTGAAAACCTGTCCAACAAGGAGAACAATTCGGAGCCTGAAACCATCTATAATATTTTCTCCATTGGAGGGATTGGATAATTATCCTTGTTTGAGGCACGATTCAAATTTATTAAATCTACACAACGTCTTACTTCACAAGACTTATTTCTCACCAGTACCAAATTCACCACCCACTCTGAGTGTTTGACTCTAAAAATAATCTTCGCATCAAGTGATTTTTTTACTTCACTTTGAACCAGGGGTTCCATGTTGGGATGCATCTTCCTTAGTGGTTGTTGAAATGGTTTCACACCTGCTTTAATGGGAATAACATGTTGGATAATGCGGGTATCATAAGCCTTCAAATCATCATAATTCCAAGCAAAGACATATTTATATTGCTGAAATAAACTGATGAATTTGCTTCATTCACCTGGTGAACAATATTTCCACAAGTTTACATACTTGGGTTCAGCTTTTGTCCCCATATTGATCAACTCATACTGCATAGATGAATTGTGTGTTTTGACATTGGTTGGCTTCCTGAACTTATTATTCAAATCAAAAATTCCCTCCAATGTTTTAACCCCTTTAGGTATGAAATTACTATTTTCAATATTGGCTTAGTGTTCTTCGTCATCAATCACTGAGTCTTTGAAAGTCTCATCATTGGTCAAGAATTCAAATATATGTTGATCATCATCGAATACCCTCAAATTGGTGATATTGTATAGCACAGATGGCTTGAAAATAAATTCAATTGAACATTTATTATTAGTAGGCACTAATCTTGCAGCAGAAATAGCTAACAAGTCAGCCGCTTCATTTTGTAGTCTAGGAATCGAATTGATGTTAAAAGCATTAAATTTGTTAAAAGTTCCCAAACTTTATTTTGATAGCCCTTTAAATGTGGTGGCAGACAATGAATTGTATTTCGAATCTGTTTAACAATTATTTCGGAATCACTATAAAAATTTTAGATTTCTTACTTTGAATTCAATGGCCTTTTTCAAGCCTTGGATTAGAGCTTCAGATGCTATTGTATTATTACTACATTTGAACTCTAATCTACAAGAAAGAAAATGTTTATTTTTTTTAGGATGAATCAGGATACAACCGGCTCCTGATCCTTCCCGAGTTTTAGAACCTATTAGTGCCAGAAATTGTTCTCGGACTACTAAAGAACAAGCCAACACAATCTCATAAAATAAAACTAAGTAAAACAAGTTTTTAGGGTTTTGGTTTTGCAATTTGTAAACAAGAGGGTAAAAACTCATAAGGCTAAGAAAAATACTAAATCATGCAACACTATAAGACTGAGATGTATAATATATGAAACATAAACAAAAACAACATAAGAACATTACTGATTTTCATCCACAGTTCATAAGCATTCCATGAGAAATAACCTTAAACAAGAAATGAATTTATAAACTGAGTGATCACACCAATCAGAAATGAAACCAACAAATAGGATAAAATGGGCTTATAGATTGCATATATAACATAATCAGTAATCCAAAGTACATAAGAGTTTTTGAACTTAGCTCTATATATAGTAGCTTGATAGCCTCCCATTGTACAAAATTCGAACCCTATTTCATTCTAAAGTCCTACTTTTATCTTGGTTACATCAAAAAGCAGTTATCTAACTGAATAACTACTTTATAGGTCAGACTATTGAATCACTTAACAAAGTAAAGTTGTTCAAAAATAAACTAATTTCTTTACAAAAATTAACTAACAACACCTATCACTTAAATCTTTTTACAAATCTTTAGCAGCTTCTGCCAAAAGGGATATCCCCTCCAAAGATTGAGTCTTCCTCTTGGTTCTCTGCTGCTCAGCTTCTAGGTCTTCGACTCTTTTTGATAATTCCTGATTTTGTTGAGTTATTTCTTGGACAATTTTCTTCATCCTTGCACATAAACTTTGCGTATGCATTTTCCTCTTCAGTGCTTCCTTGGAGACTACAATTAACTCTTGGTAATGACTGTTAATCTTTTCTATATCTTCTCTTAATATTTTGTTGTCCACTATGACTCCTTAATTTGTTTCATGCAGGAATTCTATTTGATACTTGTACTGCTTGATACTTCTTCGAAGGTTTTCATTCTCATAATCAATACATTTTCCTTCTGAAGCTAAAGACAATCCTTCTGGCCTCCAAGGAATTTTCAATTTCTTAAAAATCTCTTCATCATCCTCATGTTGTTGCTCTTTCATGATTACAGGAACCCCTGGAGATTCATTACCTTCAAAATTGTAGTGATTTTATGGTTCTGCAATCTTTTCCTTGCCTGCACATAATGTTGTCATCACTGACTGTTGTTTCATCAAATCATCCTGCTGATGGCTAAGATTTGCATTTCTTTGAATATCTTTTAACTGCTCTGAGATTTTAATCTTTGTTGAGGCTGAAATAACCCTCAAAGGAACCTGTTTCTTACCCTTAACCTTTCTGTCATTCAGGTTTTCATCCTCTTCTAATTCTACTTGGGAAGAAGAGTCTTCTACTATTGTGATTTTCTCCTGAGCTAGCTTAGGATTTAAGAGATTTTTCATGTTCAACCTCAATTTGTTCTTAGGTTTGGTTTTAGGTCTCCATCCTACTCCTATTTCTCCCAACATGCACAAGGCTTTACCTTGATGCTTTATAGCTGCCAGCTAAACCACCTTTCTTTTGACTCCTTGTGAAACCAGCTTCTCTTCAAATTCTTCTTATGAACTCTGTGCATTGTCAACCGTAGATTTATCAATCAGTGGGATTTCCTTTCTTTGTAAATGTACTTCTGTATGGATTTGTTCTTGTTCTACCAGGCCTTCATCTACTTCCTGGTTTACATCTTCATTCAGGGTATTTTTTGCATGATCTAAATCCTGCCTTTGAACTGTCAACAACTCATCTTCATCAACTTTCTTTTTCTCTTCACTTTCAAGAATTTCAACCCTCTATGTCATAGACCTTTCCTATACATTCTCTTCTTCTGCTTCGACTATGACTTCCTTTAGTGAATGAGGAGGAAATTGCATTAATGCTTTTACTGCTCAATGTTTCGATTCCTTCTTCAATTTTTTTACTAGATTCTAGGCTTTGCTCACCTGTCTTCTCTTTGATTGGTCCTCCTTCTCAGTTTGAAACCCAGAACAAAATAGAAAATAATCCCAAGTATTTCCTTTCTTTTGAAGCTCAGTACTGATCATTAATTTTATTAAACCATGATGAAATATGGACTGCTTTGTATGATCCTGATGCTCTTTAACTCTGCTAAACATCTTTTGCAAACTTTTAAGGAAAACAAAGGGAGATTCATCTTTGATTCATGGCTTAAATGCTGTAAAAACCTGAAATGATATTTAAACATAGAGGCATATCTTCCTTCACAAGTTACATAATTTTGCAGGATGTTGATTGGCTCTCTCCTTTCTGGTTTAAATTTCTGTATATATACATCTTTACCCCAATCTGCAACAACATTTGGCAGCAGGTAATTTTCTGAATTAAAAACAAAAGGCACCTTCTTGAACCAATACTCACTCTCATCAGCAATGCCTATAGCCTCTTCTATTAACTCTCTAGTCAGATCAATTTTGAGGGTATTAAATGTGACTATGTCTTTCTCTAAACCCTGAGCAAATTTATATGAAACCTTTGTATTATGACCATGAATTTTTTCAAAATAATTCAGGCAACCTGCTTCTGAAAATAACTTTACACAGTCAGGGAAACTTTTAGCCCAAGACATCTCTGAAGTCTCATCCCTATTCGTTTTCCCAGTTCTCTTCATCCTGGGTACTAATCCTTAATTGTTTTTCCTTCAGAGAATGGTTCAATCTACTTTGAAAGTATGAAGTCTCAATAGTAAATCAGAAATTGAGCAGATTGAAAACCCTAAACATCAACTTTTCCTCATCATTGATAAAAATTTTGAGACAATTTTAACTGACAATGAAAATTTAATAACTGAGCAAGAAATGGAGCTCCTAAATTTGATGTAATTCTCAATTAACCTCCATCACTACATCTTCTATCACTACAAACCCAAATTCAGGGATGATGTCAGCAATCGATTGCATACCTATCGTGATAATAGTTTTGACTCCTTAAAATTTGGTATTTTATCTTCCCAGGTGTCCCCTTACCTTTGCTTCTCTGTCTTTAACTGCCATGATTGCAGCAGTCGATTACCTTGCAAACCCTAACTATCTAACCGTCTTCATTCTCCAACCAGGAACACCGAGGTATCAATATGCTTTCTGTGATTTTTTATACATTCAATAAATTCGTAATTGACAACGAATTTCCCTCATCGTGCATGATCATTGTTGTTTAAAGGATCTACATCTTCCACCTTCCGGACAGCTGCAACTCACCCGAATGATTCTTACCTTATCTCAAAACACTTGTCAAAATGATTAATATGGCCTAAACACGTATCAATCTCCTTGAAAGGTGCGAAAAACTCCTCTCATGTGCAAATTTTGGAACTCACGAGCAAAAATTTGACTTTTTCAAAGGGCACGATTTTCTTGTAGCGCCCTCGTTCATATTTTCTGTCTTCGCACTACAAGAATATTTGTTTGATAATTTTTTAACCAAACTCAAAACAAAGTGTTAAATTTTGATAATTAACCTTTGATAAAACCTTATGATATTCCTTTAGAACCTTTCGGAAATACATACATCCTATAAGCCCATAAAAAACTATGAAATATACAAAATTAAAAAGAAAACTAATAAAAATCAATCATAAACATAAATTTACTAGCAAAATACTCTTAAAAAACCAAGCTCAAAAATGTTAAAGCAATAAGAAAAATCATGTTTTATGATAAGCATATGATTCAAACTAGAAAACAAAAACAAGCTATAACATAACCATCAAAGTATACCAACCAAAATTTATCTTCTAATTCTAAAGAACTAGTGCTACTCTCTAAATTAGAAACTAAATTAACTATGTTACAATCAATATTGTTAGTTCGTGAAAACTGAAGGAGCTTGGACTGTGTATCTGATTCATCACTGGCTTCTTTTGCTTGATAGTTTCCTGGTTCAAGCTCAATAAAATAGTTACCCAAAACTGAATGTGAGAAATTTACAGGCTCATTTTTCTCTTCTAGTTGTGTTACGTTATGCTCCATGTGTGGTTCCCTCATCACTTTGATATGATTCTGAGAGTTATTATAAGGAAACCACAAGTGTGACCAATCCATTGCAAAGTACCGATTGGCTTTTGCAGACCAGTCCCTCCTCAAAATTAAACCATATGCTTAAGGTATGTCCACTACCATGATGTTTATAAACTGGCGAACCCTTTCATGTGCAGATAATTGTAAAAATACATCCTTCAAATCCCCTACCACTTTGACTGTAGTTCTATCAAACTGGATGATTTTACATGAAGAAGGTGCAGGTTGACCATTTATCTTTCTACAGACTGAAAGAGGCATAAAATTAGAGGATGCTCCAGAATCTACTAAACAATTGTGTACATTGTGATTGAAAATATCAAAATAAAGTAGAAATGGTAACGTTTGGGATTTAGATTCCCCCCCAATGCTAGCTTCATTGATTTCTTCTTCTGATTGAACATCATCTTGGGATTTAATGGTTTGTGAATGCTTCCAAGATTTTCTTTCTTTGTTGAGGTAAGTTACACATTTCAAACAAAGAAATATTTTCCTTAGTTTTTTTGATATCTTCTATTATGTCATATCCTATGTCACCATCTATTGAAATTTTCTTATTATACTCTACTTTATTGTAGGCAACCTTTACAGGCTTACTAACCACGGGATATTTCTGTCTTGTTATGACTAAATTAGGTATAGGTGGGGTTTGAGTATTACTGTTGATTTTCTTCATTCTTTCCTGAATCTCCCTAATCTTGGGCAGTAATATACTTTCATCCATTATTGGTCCCTTATTTCTTGTTGCGACATTTACTGCTGAAAGTTGTACTTCCTCAATAGGTTCTTCTTCATTTTATCCCAGCGTGGACATACAATCCCACAATACCATGGTAGTTTCTTTGGGTGCTTCCTCTGGTTCATGGGCCTTTTCCTCTTTGATTGCAGGCTCTAGTAATTTAGATTCTAGTAATTGGTTCATAACCAAAGTCATGGAGTTAACCCACTATGGGAAATTCCTTTTAGAGTGAGGCTCCTAATGAAATGTGCAAAAATTGTCCATTCCAACTTCAATGAAATTCAGAATGGAAGAACTATACGTAGGTGGTTGGGATGGACCACTTTCATCTGTTCTCCTATAATACGGCTTGAATTGTTTCTTGGCTTATTTCTCTTTATCCACGTCGACAATTTTATTGGATTACTTCTGTACCATCTTGACTACACCTTCTAATTCATTGGAACGTTCCTCTTTTAGTCTAGTCAACAACAAAGGTTTCTTTCTGCCAAAAGTACTTATCTCTGGCTTTATAGAGTGTTTATTTATACTTTCAAGCTCAACCTCTACTTTTATGGCTTCTTCATAAGTTTCTACCAAAGAAGGCTTTACTAGCCTCTTAACAAACATTGGTATGTTAGGGGAAAGTGTTGAAGTATAATATTCCGTTAAAGTTTCTTCAATAGGTTTTATGGAAGCACTGAAATTATTTAGATGGGAAGCAAACCTTTGACTAAAATCATGCACTTTAACTTTCTTGTCCATCCGTAGAGCAAGTAATTCTTTCATCAGAGTGGTAGTGGTTCTATGGCTACCAAACTTTTCTTTAAACAATATTTCAAAAGTATCCCAATTTGTGATTGAATTTTCCTGTAAGCCAAAATAGCATGATGCTTCTTTAGCTTTGAAAGTATGTGGAAACGGTATGCATAATACATCATCATGCTCTACTACTAAAATCTATAGAGCCAAGAAAAAATTCTGCAAGTGATCATCCATAGAAATTCCTTCTCCTGGATCAAATTAGGCAATGACTCATCATCCTTCCAAGGCAAAGCATGCAATGGAGGAGCCAGTTTGAGTGGTGTTCTGGCTCTATAAGCTGGTAGTGGTGGAGTATTTGCATTAGCATTGACATTTGCATTCACATTTTCATCCATGATTCGTGGAGGAGATTGAGGTGGAGAGTGAATAGGTTACTGAAAATATGAACAATACGGAGAATCCGGTCCCAACTGATTGAGTGATTGAACAATTTCTTGTAAGGACAAGTTCACCAATTCTTCCAAATTTCCTACCAAAATTGAATCTTTCATGTAAGTGGGTGTTCTTCTAGGAGCTGCCGTTCTCGATAATTCAAGGATTGTCTACAATCCTTCAATATTCTTCACATATGACCTTGTGTATCTCCTAAAGTGATCAACTACCTCCAAAGGAACCTGGTAAAGGTGTTCTGCAGTTTTCGGGTTTACTTGTTCTTCAAAAAAACTAGTTTCAGAGTTATCATCGGTGGAATAGTTTCGATTAAATGGATTTCCTTTGCTAGCCATGCACTGGAGGCCCTCCTTCTAGTGCCAAAAATGTTGATGCCTGGAAAATACCAGGTACCGACAGTAGGGATTCTCCCCAGTAACCGTTCCCAATTAGATCGTTTATCGTTTGGTATGGGGAATCCATCTGGTTAGTGCCCGGGTTATTGTAGAATTTAAGAAAAGTTTAAATCTATTTTATCGGTTGCGGCCTGGTCCACCGTTTATGTAATTTTATTTTTTAAGAATGATATGTAAGTGCCTAGATTAAATGAAACTGATAGTGGGTAAGAATATCACTAGAGATGCGAAGATCTTCCCTACGTCTTACCACTTCTACCCCACAGTCACTCTATGAAAGCAAAGAACAACTAATCTAAATATATTCTAAACTATCCCTAGGGAGCAATATTAATACTAATATGAGTAATGTACTCCATTGTTTGCACATAGAATTCTACAAATAGATGAGAAAATATGGATACATAAATACAACAGAGAAATAACACAAAGATAGCTCTGTGAAGTTAAACATTGATCACTCATTCATTGCATAAGATTCATAACATAAAATGAAATCATTCATAACACATGAAATAGTTCAGCGGGTTTAGAATGATATCACAAATTATACAACACGCTAAAACATAAATAATTCCTCATTCAACGATCTACAAAACATGCTTTGAAACTCATGCAGTACTCTCTCCAATGAAATTTCAGTCCTCTTTATTATAAAAGAAGTAGTTCTCCTTCCAAAAAGTTTCAGCATATGGGAGCCAGAAAAAGTCCCTTCTCTCTTCTACTCTATTCCTACTTATACATTTACAAAATAAATTTTGGTTATCCATGCCCTTTGGGCATCCCTAACCCTTCGATTACAATTTTTTTACCTCTAGTGTGCTCACTAGAAAACTAAAATAAATACAAAATATTACATAGAATTTTCCACATGTGAATAAGACAAAAAAACCTAGATGGGACCAAACAATCCATCCAGGAATTGCTTCCATGCAGCTACATATTCTGCTATGGCCATGAAATCTATAGGCTCTAGCATTTCGAGTAACACCTCATGCACAACCAACTGCGCTTTGATATCTGCTACCTTCTGAGGAGTGACTCTAAATTGATCTCTGAGCAAGCAATTGCTGACTGCAGCCCGTGCAACCAAATTACTTACTATCTTCTCATTCAAACCTTTGACCTGTTGTATGATGAGTTCATCTTCTTGCATCCTCTCATGCAGGTACTTCAGGTGTTCTTCGTGCCCTAGAATTCCTAAAGCCTCTTGGATGAGGAGGTCTGACATCTGTTGTGCATGGTCAACAGTCTTTTATAAAATTCCATGCACTTATCCAGTGTTTTCCCAAACGCAGATGTCAGTTTTCCAGTAGCCTTGCTGCTGAAATCCATTAGTTCATGCTCGATATGCAGATCTTCAACACTCTTTTGAGGTGCATGTTCGAGAAGTTATGTATTGGTTTCTAACCAAGTTATCTGACCTTGGATGAATTCTGTAATTTCCTAATATCTTGTCTTGAAATCAGTTGATATAATTGAGATCTCTTGTAGTATAACCTTGGTTTGCTTGATCTTGTATACTTCCTCTGCTAGTTTTGACTGCACTTGATATAGTTTCCTTTTGAGAAAAAGGGTATGCTCTCTGAGAGGCGTGATATCCATTTTATTCCCATTTGCTTCCTTGAACATAGTCTCCAAAGAATCGTTTTGTGCTTCCATCTCTCCAACTCAGGTTCATAACCAAAGTCATGGAGTTAACCCACTATGGGAAATTCCTTTTAGAGTGAGGCTCCTAATGAAATGTGCAAAAATTGTCCATTCCAACTTTAATGAAATTCATAATAGAAGAACTATACGTAGGTGGTTGGGATGGACCACTTTCTTCTGTTCTCCTATAATATGGCTTGAATTGTTTCTTGGCTTATTTCTCTTTATCCACGTCGACAATTTTATTGGATTACTTCTGTACCATCTTTACTACACCTTCTAATTCATTGGAACATTCCTCTTTTAGTCTAGTCAACAACAAAGGTTTATTTCTGCCAAAAGTACTTATCTCTGGCTCTATAGAGTGTTTATTTATACTTTCAAGCTCAACCTCTAATTTTATGGCTTCTTCATAAGTTTCTACCAAAGAAGGCTTTACTGGCCTCTTAACAAACATTGGTATGTTAGGGGAAAGTGTTGAAGTATAATACTCCGTTAAAGTTTCTTCAATAGGTTTTAGGGAAGCACTGAAATTATTTAGATGGGAAGCAAACCTTTGACTAAAATCATGAACTTTATCTTTCTTGTCCATCCTTAGAGCAAGTAATTCTTTCATCAGAGTGGTAGTGGTTCTCTGGCTACCAAACTTTTCTTTAAACAATATTTCAAAAGTATCCCAGTTTGTGATTGAATTTTCCTGTAAGCGGAAATACCACTATGCTTCTTTAGATTTGAAAGTATGTGGAAACAATATGCATACTACATCATCATGCTCTACTACTAAAATCTATAGAGCCAAGAAAAAATTCTGCAAGTGATCAACCATAGAAATGCCTTCTCCCGGATCAAATTAGGCAATGACTTATCATCCTCCCAAGGCAAAGCATGCAATGGAGGAGCCAGTTTGAGTGGTGTTCTGGCTCTATAAGTTGGTAGTGGTGGAGTATTTGCATTAGCATTGACATTTGCATTAACATTTTCATCCATGATTCGTGGAGGAGATTGAGGTGGAGAGTGAATAGGTTACTGAAAATATGAACAATACGGAGAATCCGGTCCCAACTGATCAAGTGGTTGAACAATTTCTTGTAAGGACAAGTTCACCAAGGAGACTTTCTAGATTTTCCTGAGTAGTATTTTGCTCTAGATTTTCCCTATCCTGATTGTCTCCCTCCTTTTTCCTCAGCTCTTCAGCTATTCTACCAGCTTCTTATTTTGTTTTGTCTTCCAATTCCTTTTTCCTTCTTTCTTCTTTTTCATTCTGCTTATGTTCGTCTTCTTTCCTTATTTTCTATTCCTCTTATTTTTCTATCTTGGCCTCTTCAACCAGTAATTTCCATGCACCTTCTACTAATCTTCGTGTTATTTCTTCCTTTCCTCTCTTTGCATCTTCTTCTTCTTCCATTTTTTGAGTAGCTTCTTATTCTCGTCCTTTCTGCTTGGGCTTACTGCTGCTGCTGCCTTTGTCTTCCGACATTGTGATTTTCCTTTCTAGGAATCTTTTCATGGAAGTCATATTGCAAACATTTCGGTATACTTCTTCATCATTATGCAGATAATCAACGTACTCGAAGTTCACTTTCAGGAGTGCACAGTGTGCTGCAACTTTTCCTTGAGAATCATTTCTGTGAAAACTCTTTTCACCAAAATGAAAATTTTCCAAATCTTTCATGAAATATGGTGCACTCTTGACCTGGGAAAACTTATAGCTACCTGCATCGAATGGCATCGGCAGGAAAACAACCTTCTTCATGTCAAACAAATAACTCCTGAAACCATCCAAGAAGAGCTGTCTCACTACTTCTTTATGTACTACATAGTCACTAGCATACTTGGGAAGTAGTAAAGGGGATTTGGTTCCCCCATACATCCTCAAGTAGGTTCCCTCTTCAGAAAAGAATTAGTCTCCAAATTCCCTTATGGAATCCAAAGCAGCTTCAGACAGGCATTTACATTCCTCAAGGAAAATTAATTGGTACAGTGGCATTAAGGGCTCCTCACAAATCAGCTTGTAATAGCTGTGATAATTGTGAGCCCATAAGATCTAGTATACTGCATAGATGGGCACTTTTCCTTCTTTCCAAGTCCACTTTGACTTCTCAAAGGGATGTAAGCATAGTATATAGACAATCATAAAGGATCCCATATAAAAATCATATTTCTGTTGGTGCAATCTTTCCTGTGCTACAGTTATGCAGGAGGACAAAGTGTGTGTTATGATATATTCCCAATTGAACATAGTCCCCATCATTATTACATGGTACATTAGTGGTATCCACCCAATCTTGTAAAATCTTCCATCATCTCTACCAAGGATCATCATTTCAGCATTAGAGCGACCATCTTGTATGGGGCAAGAAGATTAGAAGATTCATATTTCCCAGATGCCTTTTGCCGGAAGGAATTTCCTTTAGTTTCCATCATCTTTACAACTCCAATGTAATCAATGGTCAAACTATTTATCCAATCAGTTGTCATTCTGACTTCTGAGGTTGGAAAGATGTAAGCTTTAGCTATGAATGCAAGGGTGAAAGGGGAAAATCCTTTGTCTTCAACATTGTAACTTTTATAATCCCCTTTGCATCATCCTTAGACAGAATCTATCGTATGAACTTGGAGCATCTTGTGGATACTTTTGTGGTTCCTGATCTTAATATGTCGTTAAACACAGTTAGATCCTCCAAGATTGCATCTGGAATGTTTTTATCCTAGAGCATATGATAAACCCGACCTCACTTAAATTCAGGCTTAGCCCCGGTGACAGATTTAGTATCCTCATATATTATCTCTACTCTCGGTGTGATTTTGACATCTGATTCGTTGTTTGCAACCTTGGATTTCTTCTTTCCTTTCTTAGGCATGGTGTCGGATATAGACTGATCTTGTAGCAAAAAAATAAAATGTCTTAATATCACTACTATTAGAAACCACATGCATTCATATACATAAGAAATGAAGCAATACTCTAAAATTTGCAATGCATATAAGGAAATTATAATTTATCCTAGCAGAACATTCCTTCTAGAACAAGCTTGACCAATATATTTTACCATAGCTTCTTCACCCATCAAAACGAACTTGCACTGCAAAACTTTGCATACCATCAAAATGACACCTATATAAGGGTCAAAACCCGGAAAAAACCCTAAATCACATGCGAGCTTTGTTTAAGGAGCTGGAAGCTTAAAACTTATCATTCCTGAGCACATTCTAGGGTATTTACCAAAACCACCATTACAATCTTAAGGATGATCCTTCTATGAGACTTACATCCCACGGGTACCAATCCAAATACAAAATGTAGTGATGCCATGGTGTCGACCACCAGGGCCAATACCTCCAGTAAGGAAACAAGGTGAAAAAAAAGAACATATGGATCTCATGGCTTAAAGTATCACAAACCATTATCATTGCATATAAACAAGAACCAGGTATGAAATGGACGACAAGGAACTCGGGCCATCCTAGATGCACCTAGTGATGTGAGAAAACCATATCTGAATGGAAATGATAGGGATAGCTTGGGAGCAGGTAGAAAAATATGGACTAAGTCAGCTAGGTAAAGAGGTAGACAGATTAAAACAAAAAGAGAGGTTGCGGAGAAGGCTCTTTTAAACTCAACGACAAACATGAAAACCCTAGCCTTGCAACGAAATCTAAACGTATTACCTATCGAGCCATGACAGGTAACAACCTAACCATCCTACCAATCAAAGAGATGTAAATGGATAAGATCCTACCTAGCAGGCAGAGCTCAAAGACTGCTAAAAAATGTGGTGTCCAAAACCCACGTAAGCTCCAGATGGCGGCTCCCCTCTTCGCAACCGACGTTCGAAACGGGTGAATTCCACAGGTTCAACAACTCTTAACCTTTGCAATTTTAACGTGAAAATGGAAAAAACCCCACAGATTATATATATAGGAAAAATGGGGAAATTCATTCACTGCAGTCATCAAAAATTTACACCGCATGAGCGTGAAATGAATGTCATATTGGCGTCAAAATTAAAGTGCATCGAAAATCCCATATCGCCACTTGAGGTGGAAAAAAATCTGACAGCGACGGCTCGAAACTCAAAATACTACCGCTACTATCAACCCTCTCTAAGAGGAGATCAACTAGTGATGTCTTTTCATGACCCCTCCACCGCTTTGACTCAATAAAGATCAGCAACAACAACCTAACCAACTCGCTAGCTCTGGTTTCCTATAAGAAATATAGTCACAGTTATTGGACGTCTCCAGCTAAACAACCATAATGGATAATATTGGTTATAAGGCCAAGACTAACCCCATTGACTGTAGCTAGAACTCAAACTCTTTCTGCAATGTAAATTGCAAATTCGGCAAGAAGTTCATTGGATGAAAACAAAAAACATATCCGTTGTATCGGCAGGAAGATGCAAACTTTTCGACATAGCGGGCCGAAAACAATGCAAAAAAAAATGGTAAAGATTCGGGCGAGGAAGGAATTTTTTTTTTTGCTGTTGCGGAAAAAATATCGAGAAAATATCTCATGCAACGGATAAATTTTTTTTGGGAAAAGTCCCTATGATAAAATCATAAAGCCTCCGCTGTGTCGGCAAAAAACTCAAAAAGCCTCCGACGTATCGGATCAAAATAAGCCGATATGTGCTTATTCGAAAAATCAAAGCCTGTCCGCTATGTTGGCTAAAACATTAAAATCCATCCGCTATATCGGGTCAGAAAAAATTTCTTACTTAGTGCAGAAACAAACCTTTTGAGCTTACTCAAGCTAAAACCAAGTCATGAACGATAGCTTTCAAAGTGCAAAAAAGGTCTAAGCAACCAAAATCTAAAAATTTAAAGGGGGGCCCTAAAAAATGCAAAATGTTTTTGGGGTAATAGTTGCAGCAGTAGCACATCTGTAACGATTGAACTTACTAACCATTCTAACTTCTTTGTAACTAAACGTAACAGGTAGTCACCTAAGCATGTCAACGTCCTATATAAACATGTACA
>LPNX010489820.1:26111-37514 GCA_001517045.1 Pseudotsuga menziesii | reverse complement strand
TTTCCCTTTCAACGTCCCTTTGCACCTTCTGATACAATTGCTAGTAAATAAATAAACTGTTGAAGAAGCCATGGTTTAGTGTGGGTCAATGTTACTTTGAGAGAGTTCATGTTAAAATATAAGAAAAATGATGGTAGAGATCTTAATTAATTCATGAAGGCTAGGATCTGAATGACTGTTAATGAAAATGCTCAACAATCCATGCATCAACATTCATCAACAGTGAATGTAGTCGTCAAACGGATCACTGTTATTACAGAGAGTCAGCCAGTCTGTGAACATACACCTCTCTAATCAATGGAGATGTATGAAAATGTTTAAGGCTAGAGATGACCGCATGGGAGAACTGACATCAACATTAACTTCAAGTTGTACAACCAACATTAACCATGCTTTAATCCTCATATTCGATGAGTAATAGTATCACGTAGAGCCTGGACACTTAGGCGAAAAAATTCCTGGGCTTATCCATAAACCGACGTCATAACTATACACACCAATCACAACATAGTCAAATAATATTTAAATGATTTATAATATTTATAAAAGTAGACTTTAGAATAGGAAAATTGTGTTTGATGTATGGGAGAACTGACATCAACATTAACTTCAAGTTGTACAACCAACATTAACCATGCTTTAATTCTCATATTTGACGAGTGATAGTATCACGTAGAGCCTGGACACTCAGGCGAAAAAATTCCTGGGCTTATCCATAAACCGACGTCATAATTGTACACACCAATCACAACATAGTCAAATAATATTTAAATGATTTATAATATTTATAAAAGTTGACTTTAGAATATGAAAATTGTGCTTGATGTACGGACTAGTTAATAGGTAGTTGCGGTCAATGTTGGAATTTGGTTTTCATTTTACCCGTCATACCTTTATGTCCTCAACGGGGGAAATTTATATATAGGTCATGCAAATTTCTTTGGTAGTGCGAATATCAAATTTTTAATAAAAACTAATGTTTAACTTTGGATCAGTTTAAAAAAAATTTAAATTTGTTAATTTTTAAATTTTCTGATTGGTTGTTGGGTGGATGACGTCAGGTTTAGAAACCAAGGCTCAAGAGTTAGGGACAGAGCTAACAGAAGTGGATTTTAATAAAAAGTATATACGTGTAGATTGCAAGCACCCATCCGCTAGATGCATGAGGTAGTAATCACTACAGCACTTACATGGTTGGGAAATGTGCAGCATAAACCTTGCCCCGCCTGAGCAACGCCGCCCACGATACACTTCAAGTCATGTGCATGTCAATTGCCACGTGGCCATTGAAAAGCAATGGCGAGCCATTTTATGCCGGAGTCCCTATACGAGGGAGTGCCACAACGATGAAGTACTTATTATTACCAACTCCCCTGTTTCTCACACAAAATCTTCATTTTCTTCTTCTGTTCTGCTGGCCTCGTTGTTTGGTTGCTTGCTTTTCAAATACAGACTTAGAAGGACGAGGAAGACCAGTTGATTGCTTGCTTTCTCTTTACCTACATAATAAGACGAGGGAAGGAAGACCAGTGAGTGAAGCAAAAGCAGTCAATCACTTCGGAAGCTGCGCGGTTCCCGCCGATGACTTTGACAGGCGTCCAGTTTATCCTTGTAGCATCGTCCAAAGAAATTGTAAGTGTAAGTGGATGTACGAAATAGAGAAGAATAATGGGCAATCGGGTCCTTGTTTAGAGCAATTTTAAGGCAAATAATCTATTTTAACTTGGTTAAAACTCATTTTCATGCCAATTCAGTTGGAAACAACCTTTGAACTCTAAATGTAAAGAATGTGTATGTATGCTATTCAAGTTAAACAAAATATAGCACTTGTTTTTACTTTTTTTGGTTGGGATTATAGTTTTAACCAGTTATCAGCCTTAACGACTTTCTCATCCTTGGTAATGAGATTATAATTTTTTTGTTCTAAGAATTGAAGATTTTCGACAAAACCTGAGGTGGGGTTTGGCTGGGGTGGGGTGGGATGAAGAGGGTTTAATAAACTTGTTTCAGTAATTCATGAACTGAACTGTTTTCCTGGGAAAGTTACCACAGAATGGCTAAATAATTGACATTGTACGGGAAAGGGCTCTTTTGTTGAAAGAAAGAAACTAGGAATAATGTAGGGTCATTTCTCCCAAAGCAGCATCATGCATAGAATTGATAATTCAACAAAGTTACCAATTCCATGGTAACTCTAAAAATCACGGTTATTTTTTCCTAGAAATTTAAATTTCTTAACGTCGTCCTCATCTAGGTTTCCTTGCTTGTTGTAGAACTAATGTGAAGGATGGTGACGCCATTGTCATAGATAGTTTAAGACTACAATACGCGTTTTTTTCCATATAGGCAGTGAACTCCAATAACTGGTATAAAGTTCAAATTTTACAATAAGATGCTTACGGTTATTTATTGAGAAAGGTTTCAACTATGATGATTTTGCGATGCCAGAATCAAATATATGGACTACCGGACGATGATTTAAATGGAAAAGGAAAGGAGTAGCCGGTAGCAAGGTTTTTCCCCCAGTTTGACTGTCTCCATTGCTATGAGACCCTGGTTAGGCATTGATTGCCACAAGGCTGAAAATCGAGATAAGCATTATAAGAAGAAAATTATCGCAGAAACTTACAGCTCTGTCCTAAATCAAATCACTATTATTAAGTGGAAAAAACAGAATTGTAGCATTCTTGCTAAATCATTATTAAAAGAAAACGCAGAAAAGGAGAAAATCTGTAGATGGAATGCCAAAACTTGTTACTTCTTTCTCATTAATTCTTATCTCTGAATCTTATATTGCCACCTTGGTTGGTACCCATGTCAGTGGCTTGTGTGGAACGTTCCCAAATCGCTGCAGCATCCTCCAGTCGGTCGACCTATAAACTCGGGTAGATTACCATCTAATAATCCAAGGTAGTGCACCATCTAATAATCCAGGGTAAGATCTCTTTGTTGAATGCAGAGTTCAAATTTAAATCTCTGGAGAACCCTTGTGTTGTTCCAAACTCCATGCTATCTCTAAATCATGATTGAGGCATCACATAGAAAATGTGATCGTGAGCGCGAGATATTATGGATTCCATTCATGTCATCTATTATATCAAACCTTAACTGTAGAGATTGTCACTATGACAAAAGAAAAAACAATTAAACATGTGGCTTGAGAGCTATGCAAGAGCCCACACGAATTCAGTAAACAATATTAAAGAAATATAATAAACAAAATTTTGGATAGAGCTTAGTAAGATGCGTGCTATGAACTAAAGCAGCATCTCGTCGTGATGGCGGCTAAATGGATGGTGCATGCATGTTGGTGGATACGTGGAAGCCACAAGCAGTAACCGTTTTCTACATATTGATATTATTGATTTTTTAATATTTTATTTTAAAATTTCTTCTTGTATGGTTCGAGTTATTTAATTAATAACTTTTAATAATGGAAATTGTTTTATTTTTGGAGAGGGTAATAACATTTACAAACTAAATTTTTTCCAGTTATTATGAAAACAAATATTTTTTTTAAAATTAAATTGATTTTTTTTAAAATATTGTTAAAATTACTGGTTATGATTTACATGTTTGATATTATTTGATATTACTGATTTATTTTTAACTTTTGAAGTTCGGTTTGTATAATTCAAGTTTTTTTATTAATTATTTAATTTTTTATGTTATACATTTGTTTGATATTATTGATTTAGTTTTTATTTTTGGATGTACTTGTGTATAATTCAATTATTTTCATTAATTATTTACATTTTTAATGTTATTGATTTATTTTTTATTTTTAAATTTAATTTCATTAATGATGTTTATTAATGGACATTGCTGCTTTATTTTGGAGAGGATAATGAGCATAAAAACATCTTAACCCGATATGTCATGCCATTATTATTTAGTTTATAAGTATTTCATGGCATGCACGATGTAGGTTGTAAAAATAGACATCCTCATTTTAAATTATTTTTTATGGCTAATTACATATGGACACCTGTTAGGATATATATGATTTAGCTTTATGTTAATCTCTTTGGTGTGGAACTCGATGTACCCGAAGATTGTGTTTTTTAATCTTATGTTTTTTCTTTTCCATCAAAAGACAATACAATATATTATAAAGCTAAATTACATATTATATACTAATTTAAATTAGCATAAAAACATCTTAACCGGATATGGCACGCCATTATTATTTAGTTTATAAGTATTTCATGGCATGCACAATGTAGGTTGTAAAAGTAGACATCCTCATTTGAAATTATTTTTTATGGCTAATTACATATGACAATGTGTTAGGATATATATGATTTAGCTTTATGCTAATAAAATAAATAAGCATAAAAACATCTTAACCCGATATGTCATGCCATTATTATTTAGTTTATAAGAATTTCATGGCATGCACGATGTAAGTTGTAAAAATAAACATCCTCATTTTAAATTATTTATGGCTAATTACATATGGACACCTGTTAGGATATATATGATTTAGCTTTATGTTAATCTCTTTGGTGTGGAACTCGATGTACCCGAAGATTGTGTTTTTTAATCTTATCTTTTTTTCTTTTCCATGAAAAAACAATACAATATATTATAAAACTAAATTACATATTGCATTATAAATTAAATAAGCATAAAAACATCTTAACCCGATATGTCATGCCATTATTATTTAGTTTATAAGTATTTCATGGCATGCACGATGCAGGTTGTAAAAGTAGACGTCCTCATTTTAAATTATTTTTTATCGCTAATTACATATGGACACTTGTTAGGATATATATGATTTAGCTTTATGTTAATAAAATAAATAAGCATAAAAACATCTTAACCCGATATGTCATGCCATTATTATTTAGTTTATAAGTATTTCATAGCATGCACGATGTAGGTTGTAAAAATAGACATCCTCATTTTAAATTATTGTTTATGGCTAATTACATATGGACACCTATTATGATATATATGATTTAGCTTTATGTTCATCTCTTTGGGGTGGAACTCGATGTACCTGAAGGTTGTGTTTTTTAATCTTATGTTTTTTCTTTTCCATGAAAAAACAATACAATATATTATAAAACTAAATTACATTTTGTATAATAAAATAAATAAGCATAAAAACATCTTAACGTGATATGTCATGCCATTATTATTTAGTTTATAAGTATTTCATGGCATGCACGTTGTAGGTTTCAAAAAATAGACATCCTTATTTTAAATTATTTTTTAGGGCTAATTACATATGGACACCAGTTAGGATATATATGATTTAGCTTTATGTTAATAAAATAAATAAGCATAAAAACATCTTAACCCGATATGTCATGCCATTATTATTTAGTTTATAAGTATTTCATGGCATGCACGATGTAGGTTGTAAAAATAGACATCCTCATTTTAAATTATTTTTTATGGCTAATTACATATGGACACCTGTTAGGATATATATGATTTAGCTTTATGTTAATCTCTTTGGTTTGGAACTCAATGTACCCGAAGATTGTGTTTTTTAATCTTATGGTTTTTCTTTTCCATGAAAAAACAATACAATATATTATAAAACTAAATTACATATTGTATAATAAAAGAAATAAGCATAAAAACATCTTAACCCGATATGTCATGCCATTATTATTTAGTTTATAAGTATTTCATGGCATGCATGATGTAGGTTGTAAAAGTAGACATCCTCATTTTAAATTATTTTCTATGGCTAATTAGATATGGACACCTGTTAGGATATATATATGATTTAGCTTTATGTTAATAAAATAAATAAGCATAAAAACATCTTAACCCGACATGTCATGCCATTATTATTTAGTTTATAAGTATTTCATGGCATGCACGATGTAGGTTGTAAAAATAGACATCCTCATTTTAAATTTTTTTTTTTGCCTAATTACATCTGGACACCTGTTAGGATATATATGATTTAGCTTTATGTTAATCTCTTTGGTGTGGAACTCGATGTACACGAAGATTGTGTTTTTTAATCTTATGTTTCTTCTTTTCAATGAAAAAACAATACAATATATTATAAAACTAAATTACATATTGTATAATAAAATAAATAAGCATAAAAACACCTTAACCCGCTATGTCATGCCATTATTAATTAGGTTATAAGTATTTCATGGCATGCACGATGTAGGTTGTAAAAATAGACATCCTCGTTTTAAATTATTTTTTATGGCTAATTACATATGGAGACCAGTTAGTTTATATATGATTTAGCTTAATGTTAACAAAATAAATAAGCATAAACACATTTTAACCCCATATGTCATGCCATTGTTATTTAGTTTATAAGTATTTCATGGCATGCACGATGTAGGTTGTAAAAATAGACATCCTCATTTTAAATTATTTTTTATGGCTAATTACATATGGACACATGTTAGGATATATATGATTTAGCTTTATGTTAATCTCTTTGGTGTGGAACTCGATGTACCCGAAGATTGTGTTTTTTAATCTTATCTTTTTTCTTTTCCATGAAAAAACAATACAATATATTATAAAACTAAATTACATATTGCATTATAAATTAAATAAGCATAAAAACATCTTAACCCGATATGTCATGCCATTATTATTTAGTTGATAAGTTTTTCATGGCATGCACGATGTAGGTTGTAAAAGTAGACATCCTCATTTTAAATTATTTTTTATGGCTAATTACATATGGACACCTGTTAGGATATATATGATTTAGATTTATGTTAATAAAATAAATAAGCATAAAAACATCTTAACCCGATATGTCATGCCATTATTATTTAGTTTATAAGTATTTCATAGCATGCACGATGTAGGTTGTAAAAATAGACATCCTCATTTTAAATTATTGTTTATGGCTAATTACATATGGACACCTATTAGGATATATATGATTTAGCTTTATGTTAATCTCTTTGGTGTGGAACTCGATGTACCTGAAGATTGTGTTTTTTAATCTTATGTTTTTTCTTTTCCATGAAAAAACAATACAATATATTATAAAACTAAAGTACATATTGTACAATAATTTAAATTAGCATAAAAACATCTTAACCTGATATGTCATGCCATTATTATTTAGTGTACAAGTATTTGATGGCATGCACTATGTAGGTTGTAAAAGTATACATCCTCATTTGAAATTATTTTTTATGGCTAATTACATATGGCATCCTGTTAGGATATATATGATTTAGCTTTATGTTAATAAAATAAATAAGCATAAAATCATCTTAACGTGATATGTCATGCCATTATTATTTAGTTTATAAGTATTTCGTGGCATGCACGATGTAGGTTGTAAAAATAGACATCCTCATTTTAAATTATTTTTTATGGCTAATTACATATGGACACCTGTTAGGATATATATGATTTAGCTTTATGTTAATCTCTTTGCTGTGGAACTCGACATACCTGAAGATTGTGTTTTTTAATCTTATCTTTTTTCTTTTCCATGAAAAAACAATACAATATATTATAAAACTAAATTACAAATTACATTATAAATTAAATAAGCATAAAAACATCTTAACCCGATATGTCATGCCATTATTATTTAGTTTATAAGTATTTTATGGCATGGAGGTTGTAAAAGTAGACATCCTCATTTGAAATTATTTTTTATGGCTAATGACATATGGACACCGGTTAGGATATATATGATTTAGCTTTATGTTAATAAAATAAATAAGCATAAAAACATCTTAACCCGATATGTCATGCCATTATTATTTAGTTTATAAGTATTTCATGGCATGCACGATGTAGGTTGTAAAAATAGACATCCTCATTTTAAATTATTTTTAATGGCTAATTACATATGGACACCTGTTAGGATATATATGATTTAGCTTTATGTTAATCTCTTTGGTGTGGAACTCGATATACCCGAAGATTGTGTTTTTTAATCTTATGTTTTTTCTTATCCATGAAAGAACAATACAATATATTATAAAACTAAATTACATATTGTATAATAAAATAAATAAGCATAAAAACATCTTAACCCGATATGTCATGCCATTACTATTTCGATTATAAGTATTTCATGGCATGCACGATGTAGGTTGTAAAAATAGACATCCTTATTTTAAATTATTTTTTATTGGTAATTACATATGGACACTTGTTAGGATATAGATGATTTAGCTGTATGTTAATCTCTTTGGTGTGGAACTCGATGTACCCGAATATTGTGTTTTTTAATCTTATGTTTTTTCTTTTCAATGAAAAAACAATACAATATATTATAAAACTAAAGTACATATTGTATAATAAAATAAATAAGCATAAAAACATCTTAACCTGATATGTCATCCCATTATAAATTAGGTTATAAGTATTTCATGGCATGCACGATGTAGGTTGTAAAAATAGACATCCTCATTTTAAATTATTTTTTATGGCTAATTACATATGGACACCTGTTAGGATATATATGATTTAGCTTTATGTTAATAAAATAAATAAGCATAAAAACATCTTAACCCGATATGTCATGCCATTATTATTTAGTTTATAAGTATTTCATGGCATGCACGATGTAGGTTTTAAAAATAGACATCCTCATTTTAAATTATTTTTTTATGGCTAATTACATATGGACACCTGTTAGGATATATATGATTTAGCTTTATGTTAATCTCTTTGGTGTGGAACTCGATGTACCCGAAGATTGTGTTTTTTAATCTTATGTTTTTTCTTTTCCATAAAAAAACAATACAATATATTATAAAACTAAATTACATATTATAAAATAAAATAAATAAGCATAAAAACATCTTAACCCGATATGTTATGCCATTATTATTTAGTTCAGAAGTATTTCATGGCATGCACGATGTAGGTTGTAAAAGTAGACATCCTCATTTTAAATTATTTTTTTATGGTTAATTACATGTAGACACCTGTTAGGATATATATGATTTAGCTTTATGTTAATAAAATAAATAAGCATAAAAACATCTTGAGCCGATATGTCATGCCATTATTATTTAGTTTATAAGTATTTCATGGCATGCACGATGTAGGTTGTAAAAATAGACATCCTCATTTTAAATTATTTTTTATGTCTAATTACATATGGACACTTGTTAGGATATATATGATTTAGCTTTATGTTAATCTCTTTGGTGTGGAACTCAATGTACCCGAAGATTGTGTTTTTTAATCTTATGTTTTTTCTTTTCCATGAAAAAACAATACAATATATTATAAAAGTAAATTGCATATTGTATAATAAAATAAATAAGCATAAAAACATCTTAACCCGATATGTCATGCCATTCTCATTTAGTTTACAAGTATTCCATGGCATGCACGATGTAGGTTGTAAAAGTAGACATCCTCATTTTAAATTATTTTTAATGGCTAATTACATATGGACACCTGTTAGGATATATATGATTTAGCTTTATGTTAATAAAATAAATAAGCATAAAAATATCTTAACCCGATATGTCATGCCATTATTATTTAGTTTATAAGTATTTCATGGCATGCACGATGTAGGTTGTAAAAATAGACATCCTCATCTTAAATTATTTTTTATGGCTAATTACATATGGACACCTGTTAGGATATATATGATTTAGCTTTATGTTAATCTCGTTGGCGTGGAACTCGATGTACTCGAAGATTGTTTTTTTTTAATCTTGTGTTTTTTCTTTTCCATGAAAAAACAATACAATATATTATAAAACTAAATTACATATTGTATAATAAAATAAATAAGCATAAAAACATTTAAACCCGATATGTCGTGCCGTTATTATTTAGTTTATAATTATTTCATGGCATGCACGATGTAGGTTGTAAAAATAGACATTCTCGTTTTAAATTATTTTTTGTTGCTAATTACATATGGACACCTGTTAGGATATATATGATTTAGCTTTATGTTAATAAAATAAATAAGCATAAAAACATCTTAATCCGATATGTCATGCCATTATTATTTAGTTTATAAGTATTTCATGGCATGCACAATGTAGGTTGTAAAAATAGACATCCTCATTTTAAATTATTTTTTATGGCTAATTACATATGGACACCTGTTAAGATATATATCATTTAGCTTTATGTTGATCTCTTTGGTGTGGAACTCGATGTACCTGAAGATTGTGTTTTTCAATCTTATGTTTTTTCTTTTCCAAGAAAAAACAATACAATATATTATAAAACTAAATTACATATTGTATAATAAAATAAATAAGCATAAAAACATCTTAACCTGATATGTCATGCCATTATTATTTAGTTTATAAGTATTTCATGGCATGCACGATGTAGGTTGTAAAAGTAGACATCCTCATTTTAAATTATTTTTTATGGCTAATTACATATGGAAACCTGTTAGGATATATATGATTTAGCTTTATGTTAATAAAATAAATAAGGGTGAGTGCAAGCTAATGAGGGTCACTTTTGGCACCTTAGATGCAATGGAAAACTGAAAAACCAGGCATCCCTCAACTTACTTGGATTTTTTGAGATACTTGGATAAAATATCTTGTTTTGAGTAACAAATATGAAGTATAGGAAATTGAATCACATATCTGAATATCTAAGTTTAATGTAATGAAAATTTCCATACCTATGTAAAGTTTCATTTTTTCTAACAACCACTTTTTATTTTTCAGGCAAAAGATAAGGCATATGTTTTTGTGGTGCAACCTTTGAGGGATTAAATGATGGTTTTAGGCTACAAAAATTTGCATGCTTGTAGATAACATATTGCGCTAGTGCAACACTATTTTTCAAAAATAAAATTATTATTTTTATATATTTTTTAATAATGATCTAAGTTACCATTCCTCGAAAATGGCATGTCTTTTGTGGGTGCAGCCTTTGAAGGTATAAATGAAATAATCATGAAATGGGTTTTTAATATAATGTATAGATCATTGTATTCTAGTGCTCCATGCAATTATTTTCTAAAATATTAAGAATTGAAAAAGTTATGGAAAAAACACTAATAATGTGTTTTTTGAGTCAAAGAGTTAGAACACAAAAGAAATTGAAAAAAAATAGAAAAATATAATATTTTGAAATAGAAATTACATATTTAGAATATGCATAAAAAGTGATATTTATGTCTGATATTTCATAAAAAATGATTCTCCGTAGCATACTGTAACCAGTGGGTAAAGACGGTTTTTTTCTTTTCTTCAGAAACTGGAATAAATGCCTTAGTGCAACTTTTCAAGGTCTTAATGTAATGATGATGGATTGGAATTTTTATATTGTGTATAGGTCAGTGTCTAGTAGTGCAACATATAATTTTTTATGAAATGGTTGATAAAAGAAAAATTTATGGCATAAACATGATCAGTTTTCTAAAATCCCAGTTGCATCTAAAAGGTCCACCAACTTCAGGCACTCACACATAATCATAAAAAC
>LPNX010489820.1:0-25700 GCA_001517045.1 Pseudotsuga menziesii | reverse complement strand
TTATTATTTAGTTTATAAGTATTTCATGGCATGCACGATGTAGGTTGTAAAAATAGACATCCTCATTTTAAATTATTTTTTATGGCTAATTACATATGGACACGTGTTAGGATATATATGCTTTAGCTTTATGTTAATCTCTTTGGTGTGGAACTCGATGTACCCGAAGATAGTGTTTTTTAATCTTATGTATTTTCTTTTCCATGAAAAAACAATACAATATTTTATAAAACAAAATTACATATTGTATAATAAAATAAATAAGCATAAAAACATCTTAACCCAATATGTCATGCCATTATTATTTAGTTTATAAGTATTTCATGGCATGCACAATGTAGGTTGTAAAAATAGACATTCTCATTTTAAATTATTTTTTATGTCTAATTACATATGGACACCTGTTAGGATATATATGATTTAGCTTTATGCTAATAACATAAATAAGCATGAAAACATCTTAACCCGATATGTCATGCAATTATTATCTAATTTATAAGTATTTCATGGCATGCACGACGATGTAGGTTGTAAAAATAGACATCCTCATTTTAAATTATTTTTTATGGCTAATTACATATGGACACCTGTTAGGATATATATGATTTAGCTTTATGTTGATCTCTTTGGTGTGGAACTCAATGTACCCAAAGATTGTGTTTTTTGATCTTATGTTTTTTCTTTTCCATGAAAAAACAATACAATATATTATAAAACTAAATTACACATTGTATAATAAAATAAATAAGCATAAAAACATCTTAACCCGATATTGCATGCCATTATTATTTAGTTTATAAGTATTTCATGGCATGCACAATGTAGGTTGTAAAAATAGACATCCTCATTTTAAATTTTTTTTTTTTGGCTAATTACATATGGACACCTGTTAGGATATATATGATTTAGCTTTATGTTAATCTCTTTAGTGTGGAACTCGATGTACCCAAAGATTGTGTTTTTTAATCTTATGTTTTTTTTTTGCAATGAAAAAACAATACAATATATTACAAAACTAAATTACATAATGTATAATAAAATAAATAAGCATAAAAACATGTTAACCCGATATGTCATCCCATTATTAATTAGGTTATAAGTATTTCATGGCATGCACGATGTAGGTTGTAAAAATAGACATCCTCATTTTAAATTATTTTTTATGGCTAATTACATATGGACACCTGTTAGGATATATATGATTTAGCTTTATGTTAATAAAATAAATAAGCATAAAAACATCTTAACCCAATATGTCAGGCCATTATTATTTAGTTTATAAGTATTTCCTGGCATGCACGATGTAAGTTGTAAAAATAGACATCCTCATTTTAAATTATTTTTTATGGCTAATTACATATGGACACCTGTTAGAATATATATGATTTAGCTTTATGTTAATCTCTTTGGTGTGGAACTCGATGTACCCGAAGATTGTGTTTTTTAATCTTATGCTTTTTCTTTTCCATGAAAAAAAAATACAATATATTATAAAACTGAATTACATATTGTATAATAAAATAAATAAGCATAAAAACATCTTAACCCGATATGTCATGCCATTATTATTTAGTTTAGAAGTATTTCATGGCATGCACGATGTAGGTTGTAAAAATAGACATCCTCATTTTAAATTATTTTTTATGGTTAATTACATATAGACACCTGTTAGGATATATATGATTTAGCTTTATGTTAATAAAACAAATAAGCATAAAAACATCTTGACCTGATATGTCATGCCATTATTATTTAGTTTATAAGTATTTCATGGCATGCACGATGTACGTTGTAAAAATAGACATCCTCATTTAAAATTATTTTTTATGGCTAATTACATATGGACACCTGTTAGGATATATATGATTTAGCTTTATGTTAATAAAATAAATAAGCATACAAACATCTTAACCCGATATGTCATGCCATTATTATTTAGTTTATAATTATTTCATGGCATGCACGATGTAGGTTTCAAAAATAGACATCCTCATTTTAAATTATTTTTTATGGCTAATTACATATGGCACCTATTAGGATATATATGATTTAGCTTTATGTTAATAAAATAAATAAGCATAAAAACATCTTAATCCGATATGTCATGTGCCATTATTATTTAGTTTATAAGTATTTCATGGCATGCACAATGTAGGTTGTAAAAATAGACATCCTCATTTTAAATTATTTTTGATGGCTAATTACATATGGACACATGTTAGTATATATATCATTTAGCTTTATGTTAATCTCTTTGGTGTGGAACTCGATGTACCCGAAGATTGTGTTTTTTAATCTTATGTTTTTTCTTTTCCAAGAAAAAACAATACAATATATTATAAAACTAAATTACATATTGTATAATAAAATAAATAAGCATAAAAACATCTTAACCCGATATGTCATGGAATTATTATTTAGTTTATAAGTATTTCATGGCATGCACGATGTAGGTTGTAAAAGTAGACATCCTCATTTTAAATTATTTTTTATGGCTAATTACATATGGACACATGTTAGGATATATATGATTTAGCTTTATGTTAATAAAATAAATTTAAGCATAAAAACATCTTAACCCGATATGTCATGCCATTATTATTTAGTTTATAAGTATTTCATGGCATGCATGATGTAGGTTGTAAAAATAGACATCCTCATTTTAAATTATTTTTATGGCTAATTACATATGGACACCTGTTAGGATATATATGATTTAGCTTTATGTTAATCTCTTTGGTGTGGAACTCGATGTACCCGAAGATTGTTATTTTTAATCTTATGTATTTTCTTTTTCATGAAAAAACAATACAATATTTCATAAAACTAAATTACATATTGTATAATAAAATAAATAAGCATAAAACATCTTAACCCGATATGTCATGCCATTATTATTTAGTTTATAAGTATTCCATGGCATGCACGATGTAGGTTGTAAAAATAGACATCCTCATTTTAAATTATTTTTTATGTCTAATTACATATGGACACCTGTTAGGATATATATGATTTAGCTTGATGTTAATAAAATAAATAAGCATGAAAACATCTTAACCCAATATGTCATGCCATTATTATTTAGTTTATAAGTATTTCATGGCATGCACGATGTAGGTTGTAAAAATAGACATCCTCATTTTAAATTATTTTTTATGGGTAATTACATATGGACACCTGTTAGGATATATATGATTTAGCTTTATGTTGATCTCTTTGGTGTGGAACTCGATGTACCGAAAGATTGTATTTTTTAATCTTAGGTTTTTTCTTTTCAATGAAAAAACAATACAATATATTATAAAACTGAATTACATATTGTATAATAAAATAAATAAGCATAAAAACATCTTAACCCGATATGTCATGCCATTATTATTTAGTTTATAAGTATTTCATGGCATGCACGATGTAGGTTGTAAAAATAGACATCCTCATTTTAATTTTTTTTTATGGCTAATTACATATGGACACCTGTTAGGATATATATGATTTAGCTTTATGTTAATCTCTTTGGTGTGGAATTCGATGTACTGGAAGATTGTGTTTTTTAATCTTATGTTTTTTCTTTTCCATGAAAAAACAATACAATGTATTATAAAACTAAATTACATATTGTATAATAAAATAAATAAGTATAAAAACATCTTAACCCGTTATGTCATGCCATTATTATCTAGTTTATAAGTATTTCATGGCATGGACGATGTAGGTTGTAAAAATAGACATCTTCATTTTAAATTATTTTTTATGGCTAATTACATATGGACACCTGTTAGGATATATATGATTTAGCTTTATGTTAATAAAATAAATAAGCATAAAAACATCTTAACCCGATATGTCATGCCATTATTATTTAGTTTATAAGTATTTCATGGCATGCACAATGTAGGTTGTAAAAATAGACATCCTCATTTTAAATTATTTTTGATGGCTAATTACATATGGACACCTGTTAGGATATATATCGTTTAGCTTTATGTTAATCTCTTTGGTGTGGAACTCAATCTACGTGAAGATTGTGTTTTTAAATCTTATGTTTTTTCTTTTCCACTAAAAAAAATATAATATATTATAAAACTAAATTACATATTGTATAATAAAATGAATAAGCATAAAAACATCTTAACTCGATATGTCATGTCATTATTATTTATTTTATAAGTATTTCATGGCATGCACGATGTAGGTTGTAAAAATAGACATCCTCATTTTAAATTATATTTTATGTCTAATTACATATGGACACCTATTAGGATATATATGATTTAGCTTTATGTTAATAAAATAAATAAGCATAAAAACATCTTAACCCGATATGTCATGCCATTATTATTTAGTTTATAAGTATTTCATGGCATGCACAATGTAGGTTGTAAAAATAGACATCCTATTTTTAAATTACTTTTGATGGCTAGTTACATATAGACACCTGTTAGGATATATATGATTTAGCTTTATGTTAATCTCTTTGGTGTGGAACTCGATGTACCCGAAGATTGTGTTTTTTAATCTTATGTTTTTTTCTTTTCCACTAAAAAAAATACAATATATTATAAAACTAAATTACATATTGTATAATAAAATGAATAAGCATTAAAACATATTAACCTGATATGTCATGCCATTATTATTTAGTTTATAAGTATTTCATGGCAAGCACGATGTAGGTTCTCAAAATAGACATCCTCATTTTAAATTATTTTTTATGGCTAACTACATATGCACAAATGTTAGGATATATATGATTTGGCTTTATGTTAATAAAATAAATAAGCATAAAAACATCTTAACCCGATATGTCATGCTATTGTTATTTAGTTTATAATTATTTCATGGCATGCACAATGCAGGTTGTAAAAATAGACATCCTCATTTTAAATTATTTTTTATGGCTAATTACATATGAACACCAGTTAGGATATATATGATTTAGCTTTATGTTAATCTCTTTGGTGTGGAACTCGATGTACTAAAGATTGTGTTTTTTAATCTTATGTTTTTTCTTTTCAATGAAAAAACAATACAATATATTATAAAATTAAATTACATATTGTAGAGATCTTTAGATTTTATAAAAATCAAGTTTGGATGGCAACTAGCAAGCATTATAATAAATCAAAAAGATTTTCATTTTTAAAAGAAGATATACGTGACTCAAGTATAATACTTAACCCAAAGACTTTTAATAAAATGACATTGATTGTCAATAAAAATGATTGGTTACTTTTGTAAAAACAGATAAATAAGCCAAAAAAACAAACAAAACAAAAACTGTAGGGATATTTAAACTTTTCATAGAGAGAAAAAAAAAATTGCAAGTAAGTCTTGAGAACCGTTTTTTTATTTTTCTTTTTGGTATGATTGGATCAAACTAATGCCAATGAATTTGGGATTAAAATGTTAATTAGTTCTTTTAATGTCATATCCTTTTTCTTTTGTTTTCAATATGATTTTTTTTCTTTATTAAGATGTAACTATTGTTTATTATTTCCTAGCTCTAACTATTGAATATATATATTTTTAATTGTTTTGGGTTTATATATAGGCTTTAATAGGTTTTTTATAAAGCTTATTTTTAGATATATCATCAATTTTTTTAATCTGGATTAAGTTTTTTTCTTCATGACTTTATTTTAATTTGGGTTTGACATCTTTGATAAATATATTGATATTTTGAGTATTTTATTTAATTATTATTTTTATTTAAAAATTAATAAAATAATTTATATCTCAATTTTAAATGTGTTGTTTTATAAAAATATTTTAATTAATATTTATATATAAAAAATCTATTAAATTTTATTAATTTAAATTAAAAATAATTGAACATTGATTAATATTGGAATATAAGTACCAACGTAGATCCAAATCCTAGGCTCTATAAAGCGCCCAGAGGGATCAAATCTCTTCTTAGGTATCCATTGATTTGATTCAAACCAAAAGACACATGTTTTTAGTTAAGGTCCACATATATTATTATTATTATTATTATTAATATTTAATATTATTTATGGTCAACATATAGTATTTATTATTATTTTTTATTTTGTTAAGAACGAACAATACAACATTTCTCCATACATGGTTTTAAAACTATATGCAAGGCCTTGCACATGGTCTTAAAACCATTTGCAAGGGCCTCCTAAACCATGTACAATAAAACCATGGGTTGTTTAGAAGGCCTTGCACATAGTTTTAAAACTATGTGCACATAGTTTTAATGCACATAGTTTTAAAACCATGTGCAAGGCCAACATTTTTTTGCGGATAATTCAATTTATTATTTTTTATTATTTTGTTAGGTAGGAACATTACAACATCTCCCCCATATTGTGTTTTTTTTCCCGATCCACATTTTTTTTTACAGATAATTAAATTTTTACTTTTTTATTGTTTTGTTAGGTAGGAATATTACAACATCTTCCCCATATTAGGTGGCTTTTATGGCCAACATTTATTTTGGCCTATAATTAAAAAAAATATTTGTTATTAATAAAAATAACGTTACGTAACGTTACAAGATCTCTCCCATACTGGGCTGTAGAGCGCCTCTCGACGCAATAAAAATATATACTACAAATAGCTTCTTATAAACCAAACAATTTTAAAGTGTAGCTTAATTTAGAAGCAGGTTAAGATTATCAGTAAATAAATAACATTTTTCATGTTATATTTTCAATGGTTTTGTCTCAAGCCAATTTTTAAAATCAGAATTAGTTTGTGAAGAAATCAACATGTATTTGTCGAAATATATTTTAATATAAAATTTCACCTAACTTTGGATATATATATTTATGTTTTTTATGCAATGTATTGATGACAAAGTTTCTATATGTTATTATAATTGCCTTACCTTATAGAAAAAAAATAAAAAAAATAGCCACCATTGCAATTTTCCTATAGGTACCATTGGGATTAACCCACTGAGAAACACATCTTCTAACTATTTATTTGCTAATTAAGGAACTTTTTAACCATTGGTCAACCAAACTACTAATGTGCCATTACCACTAACTTATTAACTCCTTAACCATTATGGTTTACTAACCTATTCCCTTCTTAACTATTACTTAATTACTTCGATAGGTGTTTAGATATTATACAAGATTTTGGACTTCCTTGAGTGGATCAAGGAGATTAGTACAATCAAGATTCATTTCATCGTAGTTGTCTCTTGTTTTGATTAAATGCATCTTGATTAAGATTTAAATAAGATTCAGTTAAGCGTTTGTTAAAGAAAAAACTAGCATTATTTTAATATAGAATTATATATTTTAGTCTTTATTTAAGAGTGGGCCTATCGGTGTTCATGACCAATGTTACTTATGGTTGTGCTAGTCACTAACCTACTTCACTAACCATAAATCCTTTAAAAATTGTATAACTAACGTTTTATATACCAAATAATCTATGTCGAGAGAAACTTATACTACCTTGATAGTCCTTGAACTTGAGTTTCCAATTCATCTTTTTTTTTGTTTTTTTTAGTTATGAGACCCTTTCAAGTCGAAATTTCGATGGAATAAAGTGTTCATCACTATTAGCACTTATCACTATTAGCACTTAGTTTGATGAAACATTAAAAATAATTTTTCAAGGTTATTTCCTATGTATTGATTCTTGTCGAAGAGTGCTATTTACATCATGATCCCAACATGTTCATTTTTTATTCTTTGAGTTTCTCCCTGAAATACTTGTTAGGTTTTCAAGTTTGAGGTATTTGGTTGATATTGGATTGATTGTTCTAGAATGTATGTAGTACAATTCAAGTGAGCAATATTTTATTCATCATACTCTTGAAAGTTAAATATTCAACACATGTAAGATGGCCATTTTGGGAAGTTACTCTTGTTTACATATCTTCCAAATCAACAAAAAAAATGAAAACAAAATTAAAAGAGGGTGCTTTGATGCAGTTCGAGTCAGCCAATTAGTTTCCTCGGCATTGTAAAATCCAAATGTTCACTTGTTTTCTCAGCCATCATGGAATCTTTTTTATACTTATCCAATTTTTCTCTTGATTGTGAAGGGAAATTCATTTTTTTCTTCATTGTTTGTTGAATATGACAATTGCCCAATGTTTAATTTCACTTTATGTAGGTTAATGTTCACCTATGTGTCTATGTAGAAGCAAAGTGAAAAATTCTGAATACATTAACATTTATTCGTATGGGAAGAACTTTCAATACACATTCTGATTGACAAGCCATTGGAGTTTGTTTATTGGTCATGTGTTCAAGTTATTGGACATTGTTTATTGGACATGTGTTCAAGGGTGAAATCAATCCTAATTATTAATTAGGTAAAGTTTTCAGTAATTGGGAGGATTTTGGAGTCTATGGGATATCATCCATTTTTTGGGTTATCAAAATCCTTATGCTAGGATCAAGCTTTTAATAGATAATTACTCATTTCTCTTTATCGCTTCATTATAGCGATGAGACTGGGGTCTCACTAGGGGCTTACAGTAAATAACTATTTAAGTTGGTTTTGGCTACAGAGTTGTAAAAAACATATCCCCCACTTGGGGGGGAATCAATAACTTAACCTGTTGACGAAGCTATGGTTTTGACTAGATATTTCTAATTCCCCCCCCCCCCAAACCTAGCAACTTAGCCTTGTGGATGAGGATATTTGGTAGCTTCAAAGTGTCATTTGATATTTCCTTGTGCCTATGGAACAACAAGTGTGGCATTTTTTAGTAAGTAAGAAGGTATAAGGTTGTAAAAAGTGCAGTGAAACAAGAGAGAGGTAGAAGCAAAAGAAAGCTTCTTATATGTATATATTGAAAAGGTGTGATAAACTTGTTGTTTAGAGTATATAGTTGTAAGAAGGTAATTACAAAAGGTTCTTGAACAAATAGTTATAGGTAAATTAGTTGAATAAAATAGTTTTTGTTCTCTTGGGAAAGTCACTTCAACATTTCTCCTACTATATAAAAGAAAATTGTTATTGTTAAAATAAAATTAGAGAAGAAAATGAGTGTTTTTAAACAAATTAGAAATTCTCATGATTTTTATGCTATACATTCAAAATGGAATGAAGGATTAAAATATCTTAAAATGGTATGTATATGCATATATTCAGTCTCGATAGCACCATACTTGTAACACTACAATTCTTCATAACTTGCTAACTCACATGAAAGAAATTTTTTTTTACGAAAGTTTCTTAAGGCTAAATATACCAAAGTTGGTCTCTTAGATGAAAATCCTACTCCATTAGTTTTTTTTTTTCTCTTTTGATAGTAAAGCTCCTTAATTTTCATTTAGAGTTGAGGAATACTTATTTTCCCAACTTAATTATTTTCCTCATGCATATTATTACAATTGAAAACCCATAAGAGAGGATATGAGAAATTGACAAACCAATCATTTACAACCTTTTTAATTTTAAAATTTGACATAGCGGCTATTTCCAATTGTAAAATCAACTCTAAATGCTCTTTCTACAATATGTAGCAATGTTGGGGACATTGCCACCTCGTGGATCTTGTTTTTACACGTTTTGGATTTTAATATTACCCGTCGTGAAATGTTTTGATTAAAATTCAACCCTTCAACCATGACACCATGACACTAAATGATGTTAAGGGTTTTTTATTTTATTAAAAAAAAGACATAATAAAATAATATTTGATTTATAGAGATAAAATGTAGATCTGTATGTCCCTTTTTTTTCTTTATTTTAGTATCATTTATTCTACAAGGTTGCACACAAAATTAATTTCTTTCAATGCCCTTATTTAATACTTGTCTTCATTTAAATTTTGAATCTCTTACTATAATCGAAATTCAATGGTAAGAGAAATATAAGAGATGTTTATTTCAATTTCAATGGGAGTTTTGGAGAATTAATCAATACTCTTTGAATTTGAATCTATATAATTACCAAAATTATGGGATCAGTCACTATATACAAACATACACATACATTATCGACGTTATTTAAAATTACACATACGTACTCTATAACAATTCTTCAAAATTATAGATTTCAAGTAAATATTTAAATCTAAGCAAATCGCTAAATATAAAGCCAAAAATATATTGCATTACCTCTCATAATGCAAATAACTCTCAAACTATGTTTCCAATGCCCTCTAACTCCAACTATGTTAATGTAATCAATGATGATTGAGCACTAAATAGTGAAAATTAAAAAATAATGGAAAAATCATTGAGTCAAATGATTTTTTATGTTTTTAGGAAAAATCAATGCAACTTGCAAATTAAAAAGCAGCAAAATAATTGTAATTTAATAGATGTTTCTAATTTTTAGTGAATGTATAGTTTTGATGTTGGAATTTAGAAAGTTTTGTTTTTTTATAAGATAAATATATCAATACTATTAGTAATATAAAAATAGTAATAATATAATGACGGTTTATAAATTTTATAGCCCTTAAAAATTACGTTTTAGTAATTTTATTACCCTTCATAAATGATGGTTAACCAAATTTTTAAACCGTATTTAACAATAAAAATGTTCCATAACAGAAATTTTGCCTGTCAAATTCCTATTACTGGTTGTGATTACTATATTCCCCCTTAAAAGGACATAATAATGGAAACTAAACCAAATTAAAATAAACTAAACCAAGACCTGCCAAACATCAACTTTGGGTCCGCATAGAAATTTGCTTGTATCATGAAATGAGAGACCATGGTTAGAATTATCCTTGAATCTAGTCAAAGAGATTTAGACATCTGGGTACATTTGAGTGGTTACCCCACTTCGAAGTCCGATCATTTTGGTACACAAAAACTTTGTAAAATGCTTCGCAAATTGAAAAATTTAATCAACACCAACCTCCTAATCCATGGAAAATGATTCCATGATGTCACCACATAACAAGTGAAAATGCTATTCACTATGCAGTAAGCTAAATTCTAGACATTTGCACATAAAATCCAACTAGTTTTTTTTGGTCCAAAATCTAGCAGAAATTGTTTAAAGGGTAGTTTTTAGTGATTGGAATTGCATAATCTGGGTGCCCCAAGTGTAATTCAAGGTCCTAATTCCATTTCTGCAATAAAAGTTGCAATTTTATTACTGGAAATCTCATTTTCAACAACAAATAGTGTTGTAGGATTTCGGCCAAACTTACCTAAAACGGTGCAAATGATCTAGATTAGCCAACTCCACTTATTATTATGGATTATTTTTACAATTATTTATTTTAAAGGTTATTATTATGATTCTTTCATTTATAATAATAAATATTCTTTAATTTATAATAAGGAGGAACCTGTAATGTCCCCAAAAATTGAAAATAAAATAAAAATTATTAGGCTAGTAAAAACTTCCTATATGGAACATTATTTGACTTGCAAAATTATATAGTACTCTACATGTACCACTGTTTATTCGTAAGTTGTTCTTACATTCTATTATTTCACATTTAGTCATTATTATTAATGTATTTTACTTACGATGTTGTACTATTGTTTACTATTTAGTTCTTATGTTTATACATTTGTCGCGTATGTGTTGTTACTTGATTATATGTTTCATCCTTTTTGCATAGTTTTACTTGCTATTTATAAAGTCCTAACTTAAGTTTGTTTGTGGAAACAAAGTGGGCGGAGTGGTGGGACTCATTCTCCCATGACAGTTTGAGAGGTAAAGGTGTTTACTTGTTTGCAGGATTACGTAGTTCTTCGAACTAAGGCACCTCTTTTATTTCAAATGCAGATCATACTTTGCGACAACGTATTATTTAAAGATCATTGAATATCTTGATCCTAATAGACCTATTGCTGGTTGTAACGGTTCCCTTCCGAATCAAATTTATAACCAGGTAAATACCAATTTCGTCAATTTAGCTATAATAGCTAGATTTCCTATGTACTACTTACACTTCACGAGGGTTTATGTTTCATATTTTTATAGCTTACTATATTTACGTTCTATGTTTATTTGATTAACAATATTAACATATCTTATGTTTTCGATTTGTAGGTTATGAACTTGGCTTAAAAACCAGACCTTTGATTTGTATAAATTTCAATTATTAACATGGTATATTTGATATGCCATGTTTACGAAGAATTTAAGCTTAGGGGACAGACATTGTATCAATGCTTTAATCCTATGGTTTATATGTTACCTATATTACTTAAGCCATGTGGCTTGACTTTGGACTAGCGCATACCTTATATGGACTATGCAATAAACAAATCCTTGCAATTTATTAAACTTGTGACATGATTTGGGTGGAAAAAATACCATATGGTTGAACCATATACGTTGGAGTTTTATGATTTACATGGTAGTGGAGACTATCATTTTGCAACGATATCAAACTATGGTAAAGTGGGTTTTTGGCTTTGATCATGGGTACTATCTGGTGCCATTAATGCACCTTGGTTTTCCTGGCAGCCCAAGCTTAGGGCTTGACTTACGATGGAATTGTCATTCGCTTGGTTATTTGGGGTTTGGTCTTGGCTATGCGCAGGGGAAAATGGAGGTGACCTCCATGGCTTCGAAGGTAATATCCGTTTCAGTTTTTATGTTTGTGATTCATTTTTGTTTGTGGCTCCTTTCATTGCCATACTTCTCATCCACCTTGTTTTGGTGTGTTTGCAGGTGACAGGTTGATCGAGGATGGGCTGGCTCAAAGATTTTTATGTTAGCTCAGGGTTGATGTTAATGTGGCCATGACAAGCTTGCTTTACAAGCTTACACTTGACACCTCTTGACCTTTCTTCGTTTCAAATTGTTGCTTAGTTGGGAGTTTTTACTGTGGGTTTTCGAATTTCACCTTCAGGCTTGTGAAGAATAGACCTGGGTTTTAAAATATTAATGTGTTTAAGCCATGAGGCAAAAATGTATGCTCTTAAAGGCTTCGTGTAAAAGTTTGTGTTTATTGTAAATTGTTATTTTGGATTTGGGCTCATAAGCCATGAGCTACACCATTGCTTGCAATGGTGCCATATCCCTTGGCACACCTTTGTGGACTTGACTGCGATAATTGATTTACTGTGTAAATACTTGACTTAGGATTTTGGCATTCCTATGTAGATATATACTACGTATAAATGGGCATTGGTTATTATGCATACTGTGTATGTGGATGGAATTTATGCTGCATTATTTCCTATGGGTTTAGAGAGGCAATCTCCTTCGTTGATAGACTGTGTATAAATTTTTTATTTAAATCTTGACTATAATGTTTGATAGCGTGGGGTAAAGGCCATGCCATATGTGGCATGATCCTTTCCCCTAGTGGATGTGATAGCTCCAATGGATTGCATTACTGTTTATACTTTGTTGATTAGACTGTGAGGTGAAACGGAACAGAGCCATGGGTACAAACCCACAATGGCTTTCGTCGCTGTAGGGAACACGTTGACAGTGCTCATTGGTTGTTTATATAACTATGTATTTTTCTTTATAAGCTGTGGCATAGGCCAATGTTGTACATCGCTTAATGAGGGTTTATGACGTCTTGTGTAATGGTTTACTGCGTTGATTTATTATCCTGTGTGTTATTTGGTTTGGCTGAGGCCGTGGCTTACTGTGTAGAGGAAGAGCTTTAAGTCTTATGACTTAGCTATAGCTTAATGGTTTGTTATTAAGAAATATTGTGGTTATTATAGTATGTAGCCTACATACATTGTACGTATAGCATGGCCGTAATTTAAATGCAAACGAAACCCTCAGGGTTCGACTCTGTTCATGGTTTGATGTAACGAGTTGTAATTTGATATGGATGCAAATTGGGGATGGAATTCCCATAGGATTCGATTCCTGTTCACCTTTGTAATTACTTTGGTTTGTAAAATGACTTTGATATGGTTTATACATGAAACGATTCCTGCGTGTGATATAGTGTTTAATTCATTATATGGAATGAAATGCTTGTTATGTAATTGGATAATGTTTATGCATATATGATATGATTGTTTTACTGAGGCCCGCGACTTGGTTTTGTGAACCCACAGGGTCGATATCATGACCTCTGTTTAAAATTACAGAGTTCTTTAATTGTTTTAACTGCTTAATTGGTTAATTTATAATCAATAGTTATGAGGGACCTTTAAAAGATTCATGCATACGATTATGATATGGTTTAGTTAGGACTGTGGATTTTATATATGTGAATAGAGATTCGATCTTGGACCAAATGGATAGTCACAGTGCTTACTCTGTTCATTTATTTATGATGATGTATTTTTAGATGGAATGTTTTACTATTTAGTTTGTATTCAATGAGATGAACCTTGAAATGTCTTTNTATATATATAACTCTTACTTTTGAACTAGTCTTTAATTAAATCTAAAGCAAGCCTCTGCTGACAAATCAAATATGTCAGCAGAGTAATAAAGCCTAAAGAACGATTATATAATGGATGGAAATAAAACCTAGTTTACAGTAAACACAGTATAAGTATTGAAATAATACAGAGGCAAACTTAGATGTACAAAACCTGGTAATTATAGCATAAGATATAATTTGCAGCCTAAAGTTAATATTTATAAATGAAAACCCTAGCAGATTTTAACAAGGATATCAAACACTTAGGGTTAGGAAATGCATTGTAATTATTTACCTAGCATATCCAACATTTAATTTAGAAGAATAGAATAGACAGTCTAGGGATTCATACAAGTAACTTGAAGTTTTGTTAATGGATGAACCTGCACACTCAAATAACCAACATTAGCAATTCAAGATAGACCTGACCTCTGCTTTTGATTACCAAATCACTCGGGAACTACCACGTTCCTCCCAACCATGACTTGGAATCGTTCCTAGTTTAAATCTGGATCCCCCCAAGCTGGACTCCAACATGCAAGTAGCTTAGAGTTCCTAAGGTAGGGTTTCCTATGTGGTATATCAGATCTGGATCAGTTCTCATTTTTCCTTCCAGGAAAAATTTCTCCAAGAATTACCTCAGAGAAAAACAGGTACAAAAATCACTCCTCTAATGATATATTAGAACCCCAATCCTTTCCTTGGGTTGAGTCTTTATAGACATACTTTTCAGTCAAAGGGACAGTTAAATCAAGAAACCTTGGTTTCTTGATTTAACCCTTTTCAATTACTTTGGGTAATTATTAATATTTTAACTGAGGAACTGTCTACTAGTTATTAATTAAACTTTTTAGGTTTTTGGACTATTTATTATCTTTACATAATAAACAATAATGGATGGATATTTTTCTTTCTTTCTTTCATCATTAATATTATAAATATATTTGACTCTTTACACATACCATGTATAAAGTACATAATAATATAACACTTGTTAACATTTGTCTTTGGGCATCATATACCATGATCCCTAGACTTAATGACACTTCTTCATTAAGGTCAAGTAGGTAGATGGTTTAGGTATACTAGGCTAGGAAAATCTAAACATCATTGCATGTTGGATTTCCCTTGTATAACGTGGTATTTTTTTAGTACTTCATGAGAATATAGAAATTCAAATTTTCATTTAATCACTTATAAATAAGTATGATGAGATCAATATTTTTCTCAATTCATTTTCACTCGAAATTTATTAAATTCTTTTCAGTAACCCCTAGCGCTTACCAGAGCCCATACTCAACGCTTTAACAAGGAGCTACGGTTAAGTGCAAATCGAGAGCTCTTCGCTCAACATCAGTGCTAGGATGTACTTGTACGATACACCTAGGGATACAATGGCCAAGGATCCAATGCTCTAGAGCTATGCTCAACATCAACAAGGAATCCTCCACGGCTTATGCCCAACACTTCCAATTATCTTTTCATGTGTTCTAGATATTCTCGCTCAACACAAAGGTAAGTACTCATGTGCTCCATATCTCCTTGTTCAACACAAATCATCAATCACTCAAGTGCTTCAGAGTTTCTAGCTCAACACAAATCATCAATCACTCAAGTGCTCCAGTATTTCCTACTCAACACAAAAAATCTCATCAATCATGTGCTTCAAGGTCCACACCCAATACAAAACAAGCATATATATATATCTCATCAATAATTTTCTTATGCCCAATATATAAAACAAATCATCATGTTAATATGCAGTGGAGTGTTCAACCCAATATAAAAATAAAACATCAAGATAATCATCATAATCAATAGGCACATGCCTATAAGTGTTAGGTCCAAAATTCAGGATATTACATCCCTCCCCTCTTAGAACAACACCATCCCTGGTGTTCTACAGACTCGAAATGACATCATGAAACAAGGAGAGGTAATCCTTTCTCATGGTGGATTCTTTCTCCCATGTAGCTTCATCAGCCTCAAAGTGCTTCCACTGCACTTTCAATTGGACTATGGTGCACTTCCACTGCACATTCAATTGGACTATGGTGCGCTTCTGAAGCTGCACCTCTCTCTTGTCCAGTATATGAGTAGGCTCAGGGGAAGACTCCACTTTAGGTTCCACCTATAATAGGGACCAATCAAAAACATGTTTAGTATCATAAACATATTTCTTTAACAAGGATGCATGGAAAATATTATGGACTCTTACATGCACACGTAATGCTAGTTCATATGACACTGGCCCTTTCTTGGCTAGTATTTCAAAAGGTCCACAAAATATAGGTGCTAACTTACCGCACCTACCCAAGCTCAATGAGCTTCTTTTGGCTTTTACTTTCAAGTAAACATGATTGCCTACTTGAAAATATTTAGCTTTTCTTTTTTGATCCGTGTAACTTCTCTGGCAGTCTTGTGCTTCTTTAAGATTCACCTGGACCTTGGTAACCAACTGTTCCAAGTCCATCAACAAATCAGGACCTAAAAAGAGCCAATCCACCGGTCTATCCCAAGTAACTGGTGTTCTACACTTCCAACTATAGATTACCTCAAAGGGACTCATCTTGGCGGAAGTCTCATAACCATTGTTATACGCAAACTCGGTGAGATGAAAGTAATCCTCCCACTTCATGGGGTTATTCATGATAGACATCTAAAGCATGTCCTTAATAATCTGGTTTACTCTTTCTGTCTACCCGTCCGTCTATAGGTGATATGTAGTGCTAAAGTTCAACTGTGTCTCCAATACGGAGAATAAAGATCTCCAAAAGTTTCCTGTAAACTTAACATCTTGATCCAAGATAATTTCCTTGGGTATCCTGTGCAATCTAAATATCTCTTTCAAGAAGATATCAGCAATGTTCACTGCTTTGTAGGTCAACTTCACAGGAATGAAGTGTGATGCTTTCGACAACTTGTCGATGACCACAAAAATAGAATCATTTTGCTTCTTACTTTTCGATAAACCGGTGATGAAATCCGTACTAATGACCTCCCACTTCCATTCCAGAATGGGTAACGGATGCAACAATCCCACAGGATGTAGATGCTCAACTTTGACTAGCTGACATTCCTGACATTTTGCAATAAACATTGCAATGTCGGCCTTTAACTTAGGCCAAAAAAAGTGTCTCTTGATGACGAATATCATCTTTTGATATTTTGGGTGCCCGAAGTAGGGTGCCCGATGAAATTTCATGAGGATGCTGGACCGAAGGTCCCCTCCTCCTGGAACAAACAAATGAACCCTAGACCATAGCCGCCCATATTCATATACCTTGTATTGTTTTTCTTATTGAAACAACCTGTCCTCCTAGACTTTCTTGAGGATTTCCACATAGAAGGGATCAACTCCATTGGCTGCTCTAATCCTCTCATGCAAATATGCATCGGTTTGACTCAAAGTCACCTCATATATCATATGATTTTGTCAGCTCAAAGCATCAACAACCTTATTCTCTTTTCCCTTAATTTGATTTAGCTCGAAATGGTACTCACTAAGGAAATCCAACCACCTGGATTTCCTTGCATTCAGATCCAATTGATCGAATAAATATTTTAGACTCATATTGTCTGTCTTCAGAAGGAACTTCCTTCCCATGAGGTAGTGGATCCACATCCTCAAAGCATGGATGATGGAAGCTAACTCAATATCGTGCGTAGGGTAATTTTTCTCATGCTATTTTAAATTCCACGATTCATAATAGATTGCATGATCTTTCTGCAAGAGGACTCCTCCAAGTCCTTCCTTGCTTGCATATGTGCAAACAAAAAAATCCTCATCAGGATCCGCAATTTGTAACACCGGTGCGGTCATCAAAAGCTGCTTAAGCTTTTGAAAACTTTCTTCACACTTAGCTTTCTTCTACAAAGTGGTTATGAGGAAAGCAATTCTCAATAGGTTATCAATGAACTTTCGATAATATTCGGCTAATCCCAAAAATGACCTAATGTCAGTGAAATTAGTACGGGTAGGCCAATCCTTTATGTCTTTAATCTTTTATGGGACCATAGCTATCCATGTCTCGGAGATAATGTCACCTAAGTGTTGTATTTGTGGTTTGTAAAAATAACATTTACTAAACTTAGTGTCAAGCTGGTGTTCTCTCAACACTTCTAGTACTATGCGAAGATGTTCTTCTTGTTCTTATTTATTCTTTGAATAAACCAGTATGTCGTATATAAAGACTGAGACAAATTTTTATCTAGATACCTACTGAATAGGATGTTCATCATACACATAAAGTTTATCGGTGCATTGGTCAACCCGACCGACATCACTACAAACTCATAGTTCCCATACCTTGTACGAAAGAAGGTTTTGTGAATATCCTCTTCGTGAATCCGTACCTGGTGGTACCCGGATCGTAGGTCAATCTTGGAAAATATTTTGGCTCCTCCCACCTGATCTAACAAGTCATCGATCCTGGGGACTAGATAATTGTTCTTGATAGTCATTTTGTTCAGCTGACGTTAATCGATGCACATCCACATTGTACCATCTTTCTTCTTTACGTACACTATTGGTTCTCCCCAAGGAGACACACTGGGTCGGATAAACCCTTTCTCTATCAACTCTTGTAGCTATAGTTTGAGTTCCACCAACTTAGGTGCACTCATGCAGTAAGGGGCTTTGGAAGACGGAACTGATCTTGGCGTTAGTTCGATGGAAAAGTCTAGGTCTCATTTTCGAGGTAATCTTGGGATTTCCTTGAGAAACACATCCTTGAATTCTTCAAGAATGGGGAAGTATTCTATGCATTGATCTCTATCAGACTCTATGTCTCGGATGTTTACTGCAAACAAATTGTAGCCTTTCCTAATGCATTTCTTCACTTATAAGGAAGATATTTGTCTTACATAAACTTTCTTTGTAATTCCCTAATGCTTCACTTGGTTCCCTAGGCTATCAGTACACAAGATAGACTTGTGCAAGAAATCGAGCATGATATGGTGTTGTTCTAGTCAGTCCATGCTGATAAGTACATCGTACGATCCTAAAGGTAGGATGTTCATGTTTACTTTCATATGAAAACCATTTAGTTTTACCTCACATTCTTTAACAATTTCTGAAACTTTCCGTTTCGTACCTGTGGCTAACTAAACCAACCAAGGTTTATCATGTTTTACTTTGCCTAGTTTGCATTCATCAACAATTTTAGGCGAAACATAGCTTCAGTAAGCACTGGATCAATAAGAATTGAAATCAAAGTGTTCAAGATCTTACCTTCTATGTCAACCATTGTATCTTGATGATCTTCCTGTCGGCCATCGAATGATGCATAAATCTGTTGTGTTCCAGATATGTCCTCAATAGTTGGTTCTTCTTATAAGTTGTGCAAGACCCCACCGGTCTTGTTCTTACAATCTCGGGCATAATGACGCCTGCTGCATTTCCAGCACTTGATCTATAGCAGGATAGAATTGGCTCCACTTGCTACTGGATTGTTAACATTAGCAGGTGGTACATAAGGATTTATACCAGATTTATAAAAGTTCTTGTTCGCTTGAAAGTTTTTATTCTGCTTTCTGTATGGTTGTGGGTTGGACCCAAGTTTGCGGTTATCAGAGAATTTCTTAGACTTGTATTGGTTTCAGTTGATGTTCTCCTTCCTTAGTTTTCCATGCTCATAACAGAGCCTAGATTTGTGCAGTGTGGTATCCAAGGTCTTAGTCACTGTCAAATTGAATCCTGTCCCAAAAACTCAGAGGAAGACATCCTAGGAACTGCTGGATATTTACCTTTTCTTCTTTGATGTATGGTACATAATGCAATAGATCTAGAAATATGTTGATAAACGTGTCCATAGTCATGGATCCCATGCGTAGTTCGTGAAATTATTTCACTTTTCTGTCGAATAACCTTTCTGACATATATTTTTCTTGGAAAAGATTTTGGAAGGTATCCTGACGTATTTCTCTTAGCTCATCTTTCTTGGTGTGTTTCAAATATCTCCACCATCTTGCTTCCATGCTATTCAGGTTATAGATGGCAAGACGATCCTTCATCTCACTTGAGTAGTTATGAACCTAGAAGTATTTACTCATGCCCATCAGCCACTCTTTAGCCTTCTCCCCAGTGTTTACTTTACCTTCATTTGATGGGGCCCATATTTTTCTAAACTCCCCCTGAAGAATGTCATTGCTTCTGTGTTTCTTTCTTTGAGGAGAAAGAGAGTCATCACTAGAAGGAGTATGATGATCTCCTTTTGGTGCTTCAAGGGTGCATTCCTCTTTTTCTCCATCTCTTGGGTTGCTATCCCATTTACAGTAAGGTTCTCCTTTAGAACTATTTGTGGAATGGGTAGGTTTACCCTGCGGGATTCCTCCCGTCATATTTCTTAGTAATGCTTGATTTATATCTTGTTGTTATTTCTTTTCATCCAGACTGTCTTCTATGAGACTTCACAATTCTGCTTGAAGTCTCTGTATAGTCTTTAAAATATCAGAATTCAGCTCCACCACCAATTCTACTTTTGGGTTGGGGGTGTTCATCCTTCCTTACGAGCTGTTATCTTCCTCAGTGTTCATAAACTAAACTGTTCAGTAAAAGTTTCCTAAGATTTCAAATTTTTAAATAACATAAAAATTTCTTGTTAGTAACAAATTTAATACCATACTTCATTTTCCTGGTAGTAACTGCTTCGTGCGCCGACAGGTCTCTCAGTATTCAAACTAGGCTTTGATACCACTTGTAATGTCCCCAAAAATTGAAAAAAAAATATTTGGCTAGTCAAAACTACCTATACGGAACGTTATTTGACTTGCGGAATTATATCGTACTCTACATGTACCACTGTTTATTCGTAATTTTTTCTTACATTCTGTTATTTCACTTTCAGTCATTATTATTAATGTATTTTACTTATGATGTCGTACTGTTGTTTATAGCTTAGTTCTTATGTTTATACATTTGTATGTGTCATTACTTGATTATATGCTTCGTCCTTTCTGCATAGTTTTACTTGTTATTTATAAAGTCCTAATATAACTTTGTTTGTGGAAACAAAGTGGTCGTAGTGGCAAGACTCATTCTCCCATGACGGTCTGAGAGGTAAAGGTTCTTACGTGTTTCCATGCTTACTTAGTTCTTTGAAATAAGGAACCCCTTTTATTTCATATGTAGATCATACTTTGTGACAGAGTCTTATTTAAAAAGCACTGAATATCTTGATCCTAATAGTCCTACTGCCGGTTGTTACGGTTCCCTTCCAACTCAGATTTATAACTAGGTAAATACTAATTTCGTCAATTTAGCTATCACAGCTAAATTTATTATGTACTACTTACACTTCACTAGGGTTTATGTTTCGTCTTTTTATAACTTAATATATTTATGTTCTATTTTTATTTTATTAATGACATTAACATATCTTATGTTTTCGATTTGCAAGTTATGAACTTGGATTAAAAACCAAACCTTTGATTTGTATAAAGTTCAATTATTAACATGGCATATTTCATATGCCATGTTTACTAAGCATTTAAGCTTAGGGGACATGCATTGTGTCAAGGCGTTAAGCCTATGGTTTATATGTTACCTATATTACTTAAGCCGTGTGGCTTGACTTTATACTAGTGCATACCTTATATGGACTATGAAATAAAGAAATCCTTGCAATGTATTAAACTTGTGATATGATTTGGGGTGGCAAAAATACCATATGGTTGAACCATATACATTGCGGTTTTATGATTTCCATGGTAGTGGAAACTATCATTTTGCAATGATATCAAACTATGGAAAAGCGGGTTTTTGGCTTTGATCATGGGTACAAATTGGTGCCATTAATGCACCTTAATTTTTGTGGCATCCCAAGCTTAGGGGTTTGCTCACGATGGACTTTTCATTCACTTGGTTGTTTGGGGTTTGGTATTGGCTCTGTGAAGGGGAAAATTGAGGCGACCTCCATGGGTTCAAAGGTAAGATCCATTTGGGTTTTTATATCTAGGATTCATTTTTGTTTGTGTCTCCTTTCGTTGCCATACTTCTAATCCACCTTGTTTTGGTGTGTTTGCAGGTGACAGGTTGATCATAGATGGGCTGGCTCAAAGCTTCGATGTTAGCTTCAGGTTGATGTTAATGTGGCCATGGTAATCCTGCTTTAAAAGCTTATGCTTGCCGCCTCTCGGTCTATCTGTGTTTCAACTTGGTTCTTGGTTAGGGTTTTTGACTGTGGGTTTTCGAACTTTGCCTTCAGGCTTGTGAAGAACAGACTTGAGTTTTACAATATTAATATGTTTAAGCCATGAGGCAAAAATGTATGCCCTTAAAGGCTCTGTGTAAAAGTTTGTGTTTATTGTAAATTGTTATTTTCAATTTGGGCTCATAAGCCATGGGCTGCACCATTGCTTGCAATGGTGCCAAATCCCTTGGCATGCCTTTGTGGACTTGACTGTGATAATGGAGTTACTATGTAAATACTTGACTTAGTATTTTTGCATTCTTGTGTAGATATATACTATGTATATAAATGGGCATTGGTTATTATGCGTACTATGTATGTGGATGGAATTTATGCTGCATTATTTTCGATGGGTTTAGAGAGGAAATCGCCTTCATTGATAGACTATGTATAAATGTTTTATTTATATGTTGAATTTAATGTTTGACAGTGTGTGGTAAAGGCCATGTCATATGTGGCATGAGCCTTTCCCTTAGTGGCTGCGATAGCTCCGATTGATTGCATTATAGTTTATACTTTTTTTATTAGAGTGTGGGGTTAAATAGAATAGAGCCATGGGTACAAACCCATAATGGATTTCGTTGTTGTAGGGAGCACGTTGACAGTGCTCATTACTTGTTTATATAACTTTGTATTTTGGTATATAAGCCGCGTCTTAAGCCAAAGCTATGCATGGTTTAATGAGGGTCTTACGACCTCTTATGTAATGGTTTGCTACGTTGATTTATTAGCCTGTGTGTTATTTGGTTTGGTTGAGGTCATGGCTTACTACACAGAGGCAGAGCTTTAAGTCTTATGACTTAGATGTAGCTTAATGGTTTGTTATTAAGAAATATTGTGGTTATTATAGTTTGTATCCCACATATGCTATATGTCTAGTGTGGCCATAATTTAAATGTAAATGAAACCCTCAGGGTTTGACTCTATTTTTGGTTTGATGTAACGAGTTATAATTTGATATGGATGTGAATTGGAGCTGGAATTCCCATAGGATTCGATTCATGTTCACCTTTTTAATTACTTTGGTTTGTAATATGATTTCGATATGGTTTATACATGAAACGATTCCTTTGTTTGATATGGTGTTTAATTCGTTATATGGAATGAAATGCTTGTTATGTAATTGGTTAATGTTTATGCATATATGATATGGTTTTTTTATTGAGGCCTACGACTTTGGTTTGTGAACCCACAAGGTCGATATCGTGACCTCTGTTTAAAATTACAGAGTTCTTTAATTTTTTTAATTGTTTACTTGGTTAATTTATAAGCAATAGTTATCAGGGACCTTTAAAAGATTCATACATGCAATTACGATATGGCTTAGTTAGGACTATGGATTTTATATTTGTGAATAGAGATTCGAGCTTGGACCAAATCGATAGTCATAATGCTTACTCTATTCATTTATTTATGATGATGTATTTTTAGATGGAATGTTTTACTATTTAGTTTGTATTCAATGAGAGAGACCTTGATAGGTCTTTAATGGTTTATTATCTTTGATTTAGTGTAAAACATTAAATTTGTACTTTAGTTTATATTTATTGTATTTAGTAGATATCTTGTAACACTATTTATCTAACTGTTTGTACACACACACACACACACACACACACATTTAACTCTTACTTCTGAACTAGTCTTTCATTAAATCTAAAGGAAGCCTCTGTTGAAAAATGAAATATGTCAGTAGAGTAATAAAGTGTGAAGAACGATTATATAATGGCTAGAAATAAAACCTAGTTTACAACAAACACAGTGTAAGTATTGAAATAATACAGAGGCAAACTTAGATGTACAAATCCTGGTAATTACAGCATAAGATATAATTTACAGCCTAAAGTTAATATTTAGAAAGGAAAACCCTAGAAGATTTTAACCAAAAAATCAAACACATAGGGTTAGGAAATGCATTGTAATTATTTACCTAGCATATCCAACATTTAATTTAGAAGAATAGAATAGAAAGTATAGGGCTTCATACCTATAACTTGAAGCTCTGTAAATGGATGAACCTGCACACTCAAATAACCAACATTAACAATTCAATACAGACCTAACCTCTATTTTTTATAACCAAATCACTTGGGAACTACCACATTCCACCCAACCATGACTCGGAACCATTCTTGGTTTAAATCCAGATCCCCCCGAGCTAGACTCCAACATGCAAGTAGCTTAGAGCTCCTAAGGTAGGGTTTCCTATCTAGTATATCAGATCTAGATTAGTTCTCCTTTTTCCTTTGAGGAAAATGTTATCCAAGAATTACTTGAGAGCAAAACATGCAGAAAAATGACTCCTCTAATGATAGATCAGAACCCCAAGCCTTTCCTTGGCTTGAGTCTTTATAGACAGACTTTTCCGTCAAAGGGATAGATAAATCAAGAAACCTTGGTCTCTTGATTTAACCATTTTCAATTACTTTGGGTAATTATTAATATTTTAGCTTATGAACTTTCTACTAGTTCCTAATTAGAATTTTTAGGTTTTTGGACTATTTATTATCTTCACATAATAAATAATAATGGATGGAGCTTTTTATTTCTTTCTTTCATCATTAATATTATAAATATATTTGACTCTTTATGCATACCATGTATAAAGTACATAATAATACAACACTTGTTAACATTTGTCTTTGGGCATCATATACCATGATCCCTAGACTTAATGACACTTCTTCATTAAGGTCAAGTAGGTAGATGGTTTAGGTCTACTAGGCTAGGAAACTCTAAAAATACTTGCATGTTGTATTTCCCTCGTATAACGTGGTATTTCTTCAGTACTTGATGAGAATACATAAATTCAAAATTTCATTTAATCACTTATAAATAAGTATGATGAGATCAATATTTTGCTTGAGTATTTTTCACTCTGAAGTTATTAAATTTTTTTCGCTAACCCCTAGCACTTACTAGATCCCATTCTCAACGCTTTAACAGGGAGTTAGAATTCAATGCAAATCCATATCTCTTTGCTCAACACTAGTGCTAGGATGTACTTGTACGATACACCTAGGGATACAATGGCCAAGGATCTAATGCTCCAGATCTTATTCTCAACATCAACATCGAAGGTTCTAGGGCTTATGACCAAAACTTCCAATTATCTTTCATGTGTTCCAGAGCTTCTTGCTCAACACAAATCATCAATCACTCAAGTGCTCCAGAGCTTCCCGCTCAACACAAAAGATCTCATCAATCATGTGCTTCAAGGTCCATGCCCAACACAAAAC
>LPNX010489721.1:163690-232196 GCA_001517045.1 Pseudotsuga menziesii | reverse complement strand
GGCATAAATCTTTTAAGTCACATCAATTCACTTATGAGGATTTCAATAATATAACAAAATGAATGAAACTTATCTGACAATTAAAAGCCAAGATTTATAATTAAATTTCTTTCAGCTCTGAGATCATTAAATCACTTTCTCTTTGATTGAGAACACCTTCAGAATCAAAGATTCTGAAGGTGCTCTTTTATAATTTTTAATTTGATAAATCATATAAGAGCTGATTTCTCTTCATTTTATCAAGAAATGAAGAGGTTGTTGCTGGCTGCCAACAGGACCATATTTTGTGGATATTGGTCATTGTTTTGTAGATTCAGTTAAGAGTTACTTAGGAAGTTGTCTAAGTGGAACTTGAATGTAAAGGTGCAAGCCTATAAATAGATGTTGAATTAAAATCCTTAGAGATATTCGTTAATCCTTGTTGTTGATCTAAGATCAAGCATGCGTGATCATAGTTGAGAATATCTTTGAGTATGTGAACTGAGATTTGTTGATTTTTGAACTGTTTTGGTGATTTTGCGCATAAGTAATATAACAAGGAGGAAATTGATCTAAATCACTGTGTTCTTTTCTGTTTCCATGTTTCCTATTTTCTATGACTTAATGATGAATGTTACGTGAATCTGTGACATGGATCTATGATGCGATGTTTCCTTGTTTTAAATGATGTTATTTTGTTGGATGTTTTTGTGCGTCGATATGTTTACTATAGTTATGATTGAATGATGTGATCTGTTGAAGGATAATAATGAATGGTTTTGTTAGTACTTAAGAGAATGATCATAGCCATGAATGTTGCGCTAAGTCCATAAGTTGATGCACATCGTCCTCTCCTATTATGTGGAAACTTGGTTCTGTAAGCCCTCCCTCGAACATCTCGGGTGAGACCTCATCTTCTCTACAGGTGTTTCTGGATAGGGCAAAACTTGTCTGGGTCGATTTTCAGGGAGATTACAGTGGTTTGGATGTCTAAAGCGTGGGAACCCCTGTTAAATGGTTTTGTTGGCTAGGCTTGTGCCAACAATAAACAAGCAGAAACCCTAAAAAATTGGGCAAGAGATAGAGTGAGGCATAAACATAAAGAAAATTCCCACTTTTTATATAGAGCATGGTTGGTACTTAGCCGCCTGTGAGGGGGCAGACTCCATGCCAAAGAAGACAGGTAGATGTAAAACATCAAGCTAGGAGGAAAAAAACACTGCACACTGTAACAATACAAAAATAAACTACACTCAGAAAGACAGGGTACAAGAATACCGCAGCAGGAAGTTTCCTAAAGAAATTTCCAACCTGGTACAGCACCAGAGTGTCGATAGTGGCCATTCTATGAAACCCTAACCCCGTCGAAAGCAGCCATAAGATCAAATTCCAAGACTTCATCAAATATTCAAAAAAACACTTTTATTACACCATGAAATCATTATTGATACTTAGCGGATGGGTCTCTTCGAATGCCCAATGACAAACCTCTTCTTTGGGCTATCTCAAGAAAATCACGGTTTCTCCTCCTTGGTGGGCGATTTTTCCTTGCGAACAGAAATTAGCTCTCTTTCACTCGATCTATTCTACTATTCTTCACACACTTACCAAAATAAAAATGATAGACATCAGCAGCTCCTCTACTGGAACACCTTATCTCGGGTATCTCTATTCAGTTTGTACAGAAATATTCTTCGCTCATAAACACTGGCTCAAAAAGAATATAACCATTAGGTGTCTCTGTTAAGTTTGTACATAAATATGCTTTGCTCATAAACACTGTCTCACAAAGTATATAACCAAATATTTAGCAAATTTATAGTCTTATACATGTGTCCACCAAATTTTAGAACTGACACTCCTTTCATTGAATTCGACTATTTGCTAATGGCAAGGATTTCATGCATAAACTATTTATCAACAACAGTTTGGGATTTCACACTGTAAGCCTCACAGAACATCCTCTGTGGCCGTGAAATTATCAAATGTGGTTTCATGTGATTCACTTTATAAAACTCATTGCTAGGAATTTTTCAGGGATGTCTTTGGACTTTCTATTTGATTTGACAAACACTCGGAGCGACCAAATATAGTACTGCTAGAATTGGAAGAACGTGTAAAATTCATATTAAACATTTAATACAGATTTATGGGCAATAGAACATGTATAACAGTACTTAAGAAATAAATTTTGGCAGACTCTGACAACTGATATTTCCAAGGCAGCGAAACGGATTACTTAGACTCTTCCTGAGATTTATTGATATGCCTAGGAGGTGAGCATGGGCCATGGCTACTGACCTTTCGTAACAACTCAGCAGTGGAAAAGGGTCAACCGTGAGGGCTCCCCAGCTGATACAAAAAGAACGATAAAGACATAATGCGCTAGATTGCACTCAAAATTCTCACGAACCAAACTATAAAAGAGCCGCCAAATCGACGGTTGTCAAGAATTAAGGCTTGCAAAAATGCTTTGCCAAATGTTAACATTTAATGGACATTTGTTAAGGAAGATACAATATCACTTTTGACAAGTGCTAGATTTATTTTTCTGTGTTTATGTTTTTATATTATTAAATTTGAACATTTGATAGACATTTGTTAAGGAGCCTATGATGTCACAATAAGTGCTAGATTTAGTTTTTCGTGTTTATGTTTTTATATTATTATATTTTACTTGTTTGAGAATCCAACAGGTGGGAGTCTATTTAAGCAATTCACGGGCCGCCGAGACCTTAACTTGTAATTCCCTCTATACCGATCATGATAGAGGGAAAAAAGATAGGTGGAAACCCCCTTTACATTGACTTCCACAGACTCAATGATATCCCAACATCTATCGTTGAAATTGCGTTTATGCCCGAAATATTTGCAAGAAACTAGGTTTAGCTCTGAAATATCAGCACATTTATAGTCTTATATATGCACAAATATCATAAGTTAAATGTAAAGATTCACTGTCATTTCTAAAACTTGGTATGCTTTCCCTTGTCTTCGTGAGCTAAATCCTAGAGGAGGACTTGTTGACCAACTTTCAAAGTTATGAATTTAGCCTTTTTATTCTGTTCTTTTTTTAACAATGCCTTGTCGCTTCTTTCAATTTTGGGTTGCAAAATCTCTTTGCTCTTACAAAGACAGTAATGCGTTAATCTCTGGGCTATTGAACTGGTATCTAATTCCTTAGTATGAAAGGCTAAATGATAAATAGCAATTTCTAGCTCAACAAAAATAATAGTTTCCTTCTACATCGTTGGGATCGTTCACTAGCATGCAATATCTGTAATTCAACCTACCACCAAATTCGGCAGGTATCGCTGCCATGCAACACTTGTTATTATTATATTGATCATTCACAACCAACGTTCAAAATTGAACCCTTCCCAACCCTTCCAAAGGGTTCTAGCCCTTCCCATAAGTGTAAAGTTAAAATTGCCCTTCAAAAAAAATTTAAAATCTGAATTTTGCCCTTCCAATTAAGAAGGGCATAATTTATATCAACATTTCAAAAGAATGGAAAAATTTGAAATTACCTATCCATATAAATTTCTCAAGATGTTAAAATTTCTATGCTATAAAGTTTAACCCATTATTCAAAATATTGGAAATATGATAAATTATAATCACTCACTCACTCATTCCATGCACTCACTGCTTAGTTTTACAACATGACCAATAATCATTGATGACTACGAGACACTAGCCATCGAGATGTGACTCTGACTCTCGAGTCACTTAGGGTTGCAATCTAAAGTGTGACAATGTGTCAACAACTACGACTATAACAAAATATAACTACTAGTGTACTACTAGGCCTAAAACGAGCTCAAAACTTTGTGCCTACTACCTATGTGGACCTCGCTACCAATGTCCACTCTTTTTTTGTCAAAATGAAATTTAAAGGGTCAGTTTGATGAGTCCTCCTCTAGAATACTTCATTTCTTGCATGAATATCATGGACTCATGACAACTATAAACAACACTCAGTGTCATGCAAATACAAATAATGACATGTAGCTAGGATCATAAACTATGCAGAGGTCGATTTATGCATTGCTATAGAGAAGTGTCATTGGGCACATGATATGGAGAAACAATGATTATTAATATATTAAGAAAACAATTGTTGGCTCAAGAATAGTCTTCAATTTGATGGGTGGCATGATCATGATGTAATCTCCCTCCGTCCTTCCAAATATTTTGGTTTCTCACAACATTTGTCCTCAGTGCCACCAAAATACATATAAAAATTACTTGTCTTTACATCATCTTCCCTTTAAATCCTTATCTCATAGTCATAACTAAGGATTATTATGCATGAACATCCTCGCCTTATAATATGAATTGGGTCAAGGCATAGAGACAACCATAAAATATTAAATGCACGTGAAGACACAAAGAGTAAGAGATAAGTATAAGTAAGTCTTATATTAAATTTACCATATAAGTCTTTTATTAACACTTTCAACTAATATTTGACACATTGGATTGTTGTGATCTTCTTATCACTCCTTACCAATGTGATTGCAAGGCATTCTTTGAAGGTGAAGTCCATAATTTTAGGTCTTCTTCCTCGTTATCATGCCTTTTGGTAAGACAATAAAGAGGGTAGTGGCCTACATCGGCATAGAAACGGTTTCAACATAGAGGTATATGCATTAGATGTTTTTATTAAATAACTTAAATTATTACATGTGACTGTCGATTCATTGAATCGTGGACTGGTACAAAACACAACAAATTTTAGAGCCTTGAGTCCTTAATTACTCACACTTAGAACTTTCTCAAATCTAGCCATTAATAAATTTCTATTGGTATTTTGGTTCGATTTAAAAGGCGGATTGTTGAGACTCAAACATGCAGTGATTTGCAAGGATTTAATTGACTTAGGCTTGATTCCATTTCCCCTCCATCCCATACATGTATGCTTTCACGACAATTGTTGAACAAAAATTTTGAATGCCCTCACCCCGGTTATGTTAGCTTTGCTAACTTGCTTGGTATGTAGAAACTTTTTTTTAATGTTTTCTGAGTTGTGTATTATTTTATGTTAGGTGCCCATTCCTTATCATTCTTAGATCTCTCAATCTTGGATTGAGCACCACATAAATAAATGTCAAAGACGTGTGCGATTGATATACAAAACGGTAGTAGGTAATTGAGCGGGTCTGACCGGCATAAAGAATTGTTTAGGACAGCTCTAAGCTCCAAAGTCTTTAGAATGTTGACAAAAGAGTTGTGATTGACCATTATAAAAAAATATAAAAACAGTTCCAAACTTCCAAATTGTCGTTGACCATTATTAATAATGTTACGATGGCGCTAAAATAGCGATATTTGAGAAGCACCAAGTCCTTGGGATGCGACAAAACAATGATCATTGAAATATTTAAGACATTTTAAGTCCTTGGGATGCGATATTTAAGAAATGTTAAGACATTTTTAAGTCCTTGGAAGGCTTGCAAAATAATTGTCAAATAGCGCTATGTCACACATCACACAATAACGTGTTCAGAACTAAAAATTATTTTCATTTCACAAAATGATAATTCTTTTGGGAAGCTTGAGACGACAATAGTGTCAGCCTAGATTCCAGTTTACGTGATCATTACATTATTTAAGTCTGTGCTTGCCTATGAATATTCACTATGCAAAATAGTTTTCGTTAAGCACGACATAAAAAATGTTAAGATCTGTTTGTCCTTTGCAAATTGCGATGCTAACAACATAATTGAAATGACAAAAACAATTGTCACTGATGACTGGAGAAAATACCTTCTAATTTATAGTCATTATGCAAGAAATAATTGTCATTGCGCGCGACACGAAAGAAACGTGAAGGAATCTCTTGATTTCCTCATATGCTAACAAACAACTAGTGATTGCGCGGGACATTAAGAAATGCAAAGACAAGTCAAAGTCCTTGGAAGTAGCGATGCAAAGTCGTAGAAAGAAATTATTCAATGTTTAATTACATGGCGGCCTTTAAGTAATCTGAACGGTGGAGGCGGATGTATTTGGCGTTTACATAACACCCAAAGGAGTAGCGGATGTTTTCGTTGAATTCGATATGCATGGACATGATTATCAATACCCCAAATTTACTAATCTCGGCGAGCTCGGCAAGTGAATGAGTTCTGTTGTAACACCCTGGTTTTGACTCCAATGCATTAAATATACATGAGATACATATACATTGTAAATAATCATGGTGCAGAGCGAGAGGCAAAAGCCCCACCATCGATTTGGTTAATGTTTCGGTGATTGGAAGTGCTACCGATGGTATATCAGGATATACGGAACACATATTAAGTTGTGGCATCATATAACTATGCATTTTAATTAAATGTCCCCAACTAGCTATGTTCACTGTAACCATATTGAAAAGGGGCATGATTTCTACGGTTAAGGGGGAGGAATTGTTAAACCTTGAGCCCATGGGGGAAAGCCATGTGTCACCACTCTTTTTGTTTTGCTCACCTTCCCTTGTCTCATCCAACTAGCACCTTAAATGTTTTGTTGTTAGTGGGGCTGCTATTGTTGGCAGTGGAGTGTGGCAGGACTGTCAGTCCCTGCCCACACGCACACTCCACCAGGATGACCCTTACGCCAACAGGAAAACCCACTACGTACATTATCCCATTTTCCCCACGACTACACTCTCTCCACGACGCCATTCTTCTCACGCAAAAACGCTCTGTTCCTCAGGCTCAAGATTCTCTCTGTTTTGGCTCACGCAGCAAGGAGGGAAGCCGTTGTGGCTGTCATTTATGTTTTTTGCTGGGGCTGTTTTCCCATACGAATTCAGCGAATGGTGTGGGGCGTATGCTTTTTCCCTACATAGTGGGTTGTTGTGGTTTTCTCTTGTTGTTCGTTGGCTGTTGTTTCCCCACATTTGTTGGCTAACTTGCCTTTGCGATTTGGGCTGTTGTAGATCGTTGTGGAACCATTTTGGCCACGATAGGGCTAAGAATGATTCATGGATTTGTTTTCCCCTATCAAAGCTTTAATTGTTGGTTTGCTGCAAGCACGCAGTGATTGGTCTTCGGACTGCATTGGAGTGGTGATGAAGGCCTATTTTGCTTGACAAACCTGTTGTGTTTAGGAACCACACAGACAGAGCTAGAGGGTTGGCTTTCTTCTCCACAACCCCTAAATAACACTGGAAGGGAGGTCAGGGCCTGAGGGACTGCGTTGCAGAGAAAGGACTGATTTCGCAGACCCGGCGGCAAAAATTAGTCGATTTGATCGGCGGAAGTTAGACGATGGAACCGCCGATGAACTACATCAGAAGAAATTAGTGGATTATGCGTCCGTCGTTGCAACAGTCTAAGACACTATCCTCCCGACGGATAGTTGTTCCGATCGCCGACACATAGGTGTTAGAGCTCTGATCCGTTGACAGAGTTATGACTGCGGAACCCGTAGTGGGATTACTTCCTGCTGTTGCAGCTGGCTATTGGACTATCCTTCTGACGGATAGAGTCCTCGACCGTCAATACCGCAGCAGATAGTTGTTCTGACAGCCGATACGTCAGCAAAGAATAGAAGACATTTGAGGCGATGAAGCGGCACAAATAAGGTTAAAGAAGAAATTTTGGAAAATTTTCTGAGTATGGGAAATCGTTGGCCATCAGTGAAACTTAGTGGATGCGGGAGCCGCAGTTTCGGCGGAGATCAGCTGAAGGCTGCCGAAACGCCGGCCCAACTTAGTCGAAGAAACACCCGATATTGACTTTCGGCATCGGCGAAGACAAGTTGAGCGGATCGGCGAAAATTAGATGATGGAACCACCGAAACGTCGTCGCCATCGAAAGAATTTCGCTGATGAAAGAGCCGACAAGCAGCAACAAAAAGAAAAATTTTGGAAAAATTATGCTAAGTATTGGACCCTCGGCTCATCGGGGAACTTAATCTGATGAAGCTCCGACAAGACCATCAGCGATCGACGACGATTAGTTGATTGGATCGCCAATGATTAGTTGAGGGAGTAGCTGCAGTGTTGGCAGGAAATAATTAATGAAATAGCCGACGGAGTGTTGCAGGAACAAGAAAAAGAAATTTTTCGCTGATATTTTTCGAAGTGTTGGAAACCATCGACGATTGGCGGAAGTTAGTTAATGAGACTGTCGATGAACGCCGATCGAAAAAAGTTAAGGGTTGTGAAACTGTCGTTGCGGATGTCTATGGGACTAACCGTCCGATACCACAGCTGGATGTTGCTCCGACCGCCGATGCCGTAGTAGTTAGTGCTTCCGACCGTCGATCGAAAATTATTAGTTGATCAGACCACCGATCGAAAAAAGTTAACAATTGGTGAACCTCTGTTGCATCCGCCTAAGAGACTAACCATCCGATGAAATAACGTATCTGATTGTCGACGCAGTAGTGCTTAGAGGATCTGATCATCGATAAAGGTTTTTGCAGCGCCAATAGAGGGCTCGGAAGCTTAGATGGCTAGAGATTCGAAATAGCGAAAGACATTAGCTGTTTGACCGCCGATGAATAGTCCTTGGCATCGCTGATGCAGCGTAAGGATTAATGGTTCTAATCGCCGATAAAGTTCGGGAAGTTAGATGACTATGGACTCGATACAGTGGAGGAAAATAGACGAACAGACCGCCGATGAGCAGTGAGGAACATTAGTGGTTTTGGTCGCCGAAACGTCGGAACATTAGTTGGGATGAGACCCGGTCCTGTACAAGGAAATTTGTGTTTTTCGAAGTGGATTTTTCAAGCAGTTCCAACTGTTTTTTAGTGGATTTTTTAGCAAACTGTTAGTAAACTACAGGGCTAAACAAGAAAGGAATTTTTGTGTGTTTAAGCAAAACTGTTAATTATATTTTTCTCCAGGAGAAGGTAAGGAGTTCTGATTTATATCAATATGTATGCATCTAACAGTTTTCCATTTAACACGTTTGCATAATCATAGTTACCTTCAAGAGCAGTAAATCAGAAATTGCAGTTTGATAAGCAAGTGGTGGTTCAGTTATGAGAACCCATGATGGATATGATGCTCGAGATTCTTACAAGCGTGCAGGAGATGCCATGGGAGAAAATGTACGTAATAGAGATGATGACATAGAGTCTAATGGAAGGAGATTCCAAGAGACCCCGTCAGACGTTGCAGTCACCATTAGAAGCTTGATTAAGGCTCAAGAAGAGCAGCATCAGTTGAATGCTGCCATGTTGTAGAGTTTGGTAGACTTGCAAAGGAAGATAGACTCTAGACGAGGTACAGCACAGTCAGAAGGTAGTAAGAGCAGTACTAGGAGAAGGAGAAGGACTTCTAGTGGATCATCTGATTCTGAGGAATCCAGCGGGGACATAAGTTCATCTTCTCGTAAAAGGAAAAGAAGAAGACACCATAGGGATCACTCTCAGGATGAATTTAAGAAGGCTAAACCTCCTACATTTGATGGTGATATAAAGACTAGAAAAGAGGCTGAAGCTTGCCTTCTTGGGATAAAGAAGTACTTTCAAGTGCAGGATTATTCGGGAAATATGAAGGCAAGAGTTGCCATATTCAATCTGAATGGAAGAGCATCCATTTGGTGGGAACACTTTCAGCAAGTAAAGAAGATCAATGAAAAGGGACTGAAGTGGAAACAGTTCAAAAAGTATTTCAAGCAGAAATACCTCTCTCATAGGTATTACGATGATAAGATTAAGAGTTTCATGAGTTGAGATTGGGACAGCAGACCATGGATGAATATGCAAATAAGTTCTTGGAATTGTTGAGGTATGTCCGGTACACCAGAGAAGAAAAAGTGAAGGTCCAGCGGTTTCTGAGTGGATTGTCTCAGTCTTACAAAGATAGAATTGAGTTTTATGAACCTAGAACTCTTGAAGAAGCAATAAGGAATGCTAAGTATTGCTATGAGCAAAGCAAAGGTAAACCTGATTATCATAAGGCATGGAAGGACAAGAAGAATGAGAAGTTTGACCAAAGAAAGAAAGGTTTCAAACCTTCTAGATTCAGGAACCAGTAGAAGCAGCCATCCCAAGCTGCGAGTAATCCAGTGGGAGTGACAGGTGGAAATCCTAAAGATCCACAACAAAATAAGGGTCCACTCAAATGTTGGAAATGTGAAGGACCCCACTTGCGCAAATATTGCCCACTTGAGAATGAAAGTGCAAGACCAACTTATAACATGCAAGAATTAGAAATAGTGGGACAAGTAGCAAGGGCAGTCCATAGGATCTATGCAGCACTAGAGGACTGCCAGGAAGATCACCAGTCAACTGTGGTTGAAGTTTCAGGTAAGATTGTTGAACAATCTGTTTCTATTTTGATTGACCCTGGTTCTACTTACAATTACATTACTCCTAGAGGAGTGGAGAATTGTTCTTTGAAGAAAATAAAGCATAGAAAATCTTGGTTAGTTTAGCTAGCCACTGGGACTAAGAGAAAGGTCAGTGAAGTGGTGGAAAAATGTCCATTGGTTATGAATGGATTGATCACTTGTGTAGATCTAAATGTTCTATCGCTTGGTTGCTATGATGTTCTCATTGGAATGGATTGGTTAGAAGCTCACACAGTGAAGCTTGACTGTTACAACAAGACTTTAGAGTGCATGGATGATGAAGGAAACTCAGTAGTTGTGAAAGGTATTCCAAAGGTAATTTCAGTATGGCAGATTTCAACAATGCAGTTGAAAAAGTTCTGTAGGAAGGGTTTCCATTTGTATGCAGCTCATATTTTGGAGACAACAGGAAATGAAACTCCTAGGTTGGAGGACTATTTACAGGAATTCAAGGATGTGTTTCCTGATGAGATTCTAGGGCTTCCTCCAAAGAGGGACATTTATTTTACAATTGGACTTGTGCCAGGACCAACACCGGTGTTCAAGACACCCTACAGGATGAGTACACCAAAGATGCTAGAGTTGAATATGCAACTGCAAGAGTTGTTGAAAAAGAAGTATATTTGGCCGAGTGTGTCTCCTTGGGGAGAACCGGTTCTATTTGTAAAGAAGAAAGATGGTACACTCAGGTTATGTATTGATTACAGACAATTGAACAAGGTTACTATGAATAATAAATATCCTTTGCCTAGGATTGATGAACTCTTTGATCAAATGAGAGGAGCAAAGGTATTTTCCAAGATTGACTTGAGGTCTGGTTACCATCAAGTAAGAGTCAAGGATGAAGACATTCATAAGATAGCTTTCAAAACAATGTATGGGCATTATGAGTTTATAGTGGTACCATTTGGTCTCACAAATGCACCAGCTACATTTATGTGCCTTATAAATAGTGTCTTCAGCAGGTATTTGGACAAGTTTGTTCTTGTTTTCCTTGATGACATTCTTGTTTATTCTAAGAATGAGGAAAAACATGAAGAGAATTTGAGATTGACATTGCAATTGCTCAGGGAGCATCAGCTGTATGAAAAACTGAGCAAGTGTGACTTCTACGGAGATAGAATTCAGTATTTGGGTCACATTATCTCAAAAGAGGGTATATCTGTGGATTCTGAAAAGATTGAAGCCATTATGAATTGGCCTACTCCAAGAAATGTGACGGATGTAAGATCTTTTATGGGACTTGCAGGATACTACAGGAGATTCATTGAGGGATTCTCAAAAGTTGTACATGCCATCACTTTTTTGCAAAAGAAGGGGATAAAGTTTGAATGGACTTTGAAGTGTGAAAAAAGTTTCCAGCGGTTGAAGAATCTTCTCACCAATGCACCAGTATTGAAAGTTGCAGATCCAAAGAAATATTTTGTGGTGTGTACTGATGCATGCGAACAAGGGCTTGGAGGAGTCCTTATGCAGGACAACCATGTGATATGTTATGAGTCAAGAAAGTTGAAGGAGCATGATAAGAACTATGCCACTCATGATCTCGAGCTTGCAGCCATAGTACATGCTCTCAAGATGTGGAGACATTACTTGATGGGTAGAATATTTGAACTCATGACAAACCATTGTGGTCTGAAGCATTTGTTTGATCAGCCTACTCTGAATGCTAGACAAGCAAGATGGCTAGAGTTTTTATGTGAGTTTGATTTTGAAATCAAGCACATAAAGGGAAAAGAGAATAAGGTAGCTGATGCACTCAACAGGAAGGTGCAGGAAATGCATGTGGCATCTCTTAGTATTTTCCAATCAAATTTGAGGAAGCAGATTGTTAATCATACTGCTGGAGATGAATTGTATGAACAGGTAAAAGATAAATTGTAGCAGCAGAGTCTTGAGAAGAGGTATGAGGGATATAAATTGGGAAAAGATGGAATTCTTACTTATAAAGGTAGAATTTATATTCCAAACGTAGCAGATTTGAGGAGAGTTGTTATTGATGAAATCCATCAAGCTCCATATTCTGGTCACTCAAGATATGAGAAGACAATTGCTACAGCCATAAAGTAGTATTTTTGGCCAAGAATGAAAAAGGACATGGCTGAATACATTTCAAGGTGCATGAAATGTCAACAGATAAAGGTTGAGCATCAACATCCAGCAGGCTTGTTGCAGCCTTTGCCAGTTCCAAAATGGAAATGGGAAGTTATTTCCATGGATTTTATTACAGGATTTTCGATGACTTGGAGACAACATGATTCCATCATGGTTGTGGTAGATAAGTTGACAAAGACAACAAATTTTATGCCGGTGAAGTCTATGCATAAGACTGAGGACATTGCAAATATCTTCATGAAGGAGATTTTCAAATTGCATGGATTGCCAAAAGCAATAGTCTCTGACCGAGATGTCAAGTTCACTTCCAATTTTTAGAAGGGGTTGTTTGCAGATTTGGGTACAAAGCTAAACTTCATCACTGCCTACCATCCTCAGATAGATAGACAGACAGAAAGAGTTAATCAGGTGCTTGAAGACATCCTTCGCATGTACGTGATGGACAAACCAACCAAGTGGGAAGATTACTTACACTTGGTAGAGTAAGCTTATAACAATGGACAGCATGCATCCATGGGGATGAGTCCGTATGAAGCTTTGTATGGAAGAAGGTGTAGGACACCAGTGATTTGGGATAACCCAGTGAACAAGGCTGTGCTTGGACCAGAATTGGTCAAGGAAATGGAGCAAGAGGTTGTAAAAATCAGGCAGAATCTAAAAGCAGCACATGACAGACAGAAAAGCTATGCAGATAAGCATAGGGTGAACATGGAGTTCATTGTTGGGGATCATGTCTACCTCAGAGTGAGAGCCAAGAAGAGTTCCTTGAAGCTTGGAAGTTGTTCCAAGCTGTCACCAAGATATTTTGTGTCGTTTGAAGTGCTTGAAAGAATAGGGCCTGTTGCATATAGACTTGCATTGCCTGCTAGTACTAGAGCTCATAATGTTTTTTGTGTTTCTTTGCTTAATAAATATGTACATGATCCTAACCATGTAATAAATGGGATGTGATTTAGGTGGAACCTGAGGGCGAGTTCCAAGTTGAGCCAATGCACATCCTCGACAGGAAAGTCACAATGCTCCGGAACTGAGCCATAGGGCAGGTAAAGGTGCAATGGGAGCACTACGGACCTAAGGAGGCTACGTGGGAGATGGAATATGCCATCCGATTGCCACATCCATTTTTGTTCAATTCTGCGGAACACTGAGGCAGTACCAATGTAGCATTTTGTTCAAATTTTGTAAAGCACTTAGGACAGTGCTATTGAAGGGGGAGGAAAATGTAACACCCCGGTTTTGACCCCGATGCATTAAATATACATGAGATACATATACATTGTAAATAATCATAGTGCAGAGCTAGAGGAAAAATCCCCACCATCGATTTGGTTAATGTTTCGGTGATTGGAACTGCTACCGATGGTATATCAGGATATACGGCACATATTAAGTTATGGCATCATGTAACTATGCATTTTAATTAAATAACCCCAACCAGCTATGTTCACTACAACCATATTGAAAAGGGGCATGATTTCCTAAGGTTAAGGGGGAGGAATTGTTAACCGTTGAGCCCATGGGGGAAAGCCATGTGTCACCACTCTTTTTGTTTTGCTCACCTTCCTCTATCTCATCCAACTACCACCTTAAATGTTCTGTTTTAGTGGGGAAGCTATTGCTGGTAGTGGAGTGTGGTAGGATTGTTAGTCCTTTCCCACATGCACACTCCACCAAGCTAACCCTTACGCTGATAGAAAAACCCACTACGTCCATTATCCCATTTTCCCCACGACTACACTCTCTCCACGATCCCATTCTTCTCACGCAAAAATGCTCTGTTCCTTAGGCTCGGGATTCTCTCTGCTTTGGCTCAAGCAGCAAGTAGGGAAGCTGTTGTGGCTGTCATTTACGTTTTCTACTAGGGGTGTTTTCCCATACTAATTTAGCGGACAATGTGGGGTGTATGATTTTCCCCTACATACTGGGTTGTTATGGTTTTCTTCTGTTGTTCATTGGCTGCTGTTTCCCCACATTTGTTGGCTGAGTTGCCTTTGCTGTTTTGGCTACTGTAGATTGTTGTGGAACCGTTTTGGCCACAATAGGGCCAAGAACGATTCAGGGATTTGTTTTCCCCTGTCAAAGCTTTAATTGCTGGTTTGCTGCAAGCACGCAGTGATTGGTCTTCGGACTACATTGGAGTGGTGATGAAGGCCTGTTTTGCTTGACAAACCTGGTCTGTTTAGGAACCACACAAATAGAGCTAGAGGGATAGCTTTCTTCTCCACAACCCATGAATAGCACTGGAAGGGAGGTCAGGGCCTGAGGGACTATGTTGCAGAGAAAGGACTAATTTCCTTGTGTTGGGTGTGTGTGGGTGTCCTAGAAGTCAGGCTAGTTCTAGTGTAGGTGTCCTTAGATCTTCAATGATCTTACCAGCTTAGCATTTAGCCTTTCCAAGCTCCTTGATGGCCTGATAAACCCGACTGTGTTGGCTTGGCTGATCTGATGTTCGCCTGATAAACCCAACTATGTTGGCTTGGCTGAACTATGTATCCTTGAATGTTTGTTACCCTTGGCTATGTGTGAGCCTGCTAGTTCCTTATTCCTTGGGGAATCATGCCCGACTTGGGGGTGGTAGCGTTGCTGAGAGATTAAGGAGCACGCTGGCCTATGGTTGGGTGGAACATTGCAACGACGTAGCTGGTTGCGGGACAGTTCCTATAAGGTAAGTATTCTTGACTAATCTATTTTGCAATCATATTTACAATTAATGAATTATGATGATGGACATGTTAAATGCTGAATTGTATATGTATGAATGTTGTTTTGCTTTCACTATATATATAAACGATTATGCATCTTAGTATGTAATATGTTCAGGATTTTTGATCCAGCATTATATCCATGGTCATGTTCATGGGGCTAGTTGCCCGTATCTTTGGTGTATAGTAGCGTCCTCTTCACCGGTAGGAGGGTCGGGGACGTTATATCTGTTGTTTGGGAAAATGGGTCTTAGCCTTAGAATGTAAATTATATTATCGATGTTTCATCGCGTGTTTATTAGTCCCTACCGAAGGCTAGGGTACTATTGTTTTCGATAATGGTTAACGAAGTATTAGTTTGCCTTGACTGAAATGCAATTTATTAATTTTAACCAAAGTTTCAAACTAATATTTTTTCAATTAATATAAAAATCAAGTTTTTATGCATGCTGATTGGCTTATAATTTGAAGTCTTATTGTCAGAGCGACGGCATGGGTATTGGGAATAGCTTCGGCTTCTGAGAATGCTTTAACTCTTCCTTAACAATGCTTTAACTCTTCCTTCTTCCTAGATGGGCTTTAACTCTTCCTTGTTGTGTGCAATAGGCATCTGACAATGCATTGTTTCCTAATCTTCTATTTCCCACTCCTCGATGCAGTCATAAATGAATAGTTTATCAAATAACCTGTTTACTAAGCTGTAATGCCTCATATCATACCTCCCTACAATGCTCCTCTCGAAGCTTGATGCACCGCTATGTCACTGCCATACCAGTTGCATTAAATACAGAGCCTTCAAGACATTGCATTAAATACAAAGCCTTCAAGGCATTTCCTACTTTACCATCTACTCGACGGTCACGGACTCACTGCCTCTTCTTGCACTGATTCATCACCAAATCCAAGAGGTAGATTTTTTCTACTTTGGATCACATTATAAATACTTGTTGCTGGTACACACTGTATACTATTTTCTATTTTGAATTCTACTAAGAGAAAGATGGTGGTTGAGAGAACTATGACGTTGGAAAGGATGTTGATCCAAGAGAACTATGTTGCAAAGGACATTGAATTTACAGTAGATAGCAAACTGTTGTTGCTGTTAGTAATGATGTTGATCCAATAGAACTATGCTGCTGAGGATGTTGACTTGGCAGAATTTGCGCTACTGCATACTAATAGGTACATATTTTATTTGAACAATTGCATATAGAAAAAGGATCAAACTAACCATAACTTAGGTTTACAGGAGTCATAGTTAAGATAGGCTTATCACATAATTGAAAAAAAAAAGCATTTCCAGATTTGAATTTATTATCCTTGGAGATGTTATTTCTGTGAGGAATCCCTTCATGCATTACTGATACCAAGAATAAACAAAGTACAAATCCAAAAATGGTTATTTATTGGGCATGAAATAAAAAAATATGAAAGTTTTTATGCTTTGTAGATATGAAAATGCCATTGCCAAAGGCGCACTACCTACAGTTTAAAGAGGAACCAACATATTATATGACATGTCTAGATATCCATTGATTTCTATTGAAATTTGACGGTAGGAGCAATAGTTGAACCAAAATTTCCCTTGCAAGAACGATTAACTTTATGGAAAAAGCTGGAAGTCTAGGTCCTTTAACATTAATTCCCATGGAAATTGTTATTCTCTCCATTTTTAAGAATTGTTTCTCCTTCCAAATTTTGTTTGTCCGTTTACTTTTTTTTTGCAAAACAAATCCAGGAAATGAAATTGACATTAAAATAAGCAGTAAAGGAAACCCCAAAGCTTCATTTTATAAGCAGAAGTGTTTACAGTCTTAAAGTTTCAAATACTAAAATTTTCCTGCACACTTACCTAGATGTCAAAAAATATGAACGAAAAATTTGGAGTAAATTTTCTGCCACAAACTTCACTCTTGGCATTGTCACTTGAAATGTACAAATCCAATGGTTGTTGTCATTTTGTAGTCTATTATCTGTATAATCCATCCGGTTTTGCAAGATCATAACCTTAAATGATAATGTGCTTTACCATAATATCAATTAAAAACTATACCAAGCAGTGAACACTTATTAAATGGCCAATATCATGAACAATGGGAAAGCCAAGCACCGTATGCAAAATATGCAGGTCATCCAAAGCTAGTACCAACAACATCTCTGCTATTCATATTTCCTTATGCTAATTTCTCAATGCCCTTCACAAGAATATGTTTTTCTGTCAATCAGCTCAATTTCATCTTTCGACAACATGAATAAGGTATGCAGAGCCCTATATAAGTAGCAGAAACTTAACAATGCCCTTCACAAGAATATGTTTTGTTGTCAATCAACTCAATTTCATCATCCGACAACATGAATAAGGTATGCAGAGCCCTATATAAGTATCAGAAACTTAACAATTTATGGGATTGAATTTGAAAAATGGTACAACATTGTTAATTCCCTATAATGGATGAAATAACAGCACCAACTACCTGGAGATGGAGACGAGTCCATGTTAGGTTTGTCCCATTTTATCCAAGTGCATATATAAATGAGTATTACAATTCGTGGGATCCTTTGCACTTCACTAAATAGGTAAGGCATATCGGCAAAGGCCCTAAAGAGAACAAAGTTTGTCCGTTCATCTCCATTGTCATAGACCCTATGGAAGTTTTGTAATAACCCATTTTAACAAAATTTACCCAGTACCTTCCCCACATTCATATCGCAGTTCGAAATCTGCACCCTGCAGGCCCGTGTAAATTGCACTCTCTCGCTGTGGATTCGAAACCCCAAGGCATGAAATATTCGATAGCTTTGGGAGTATACATAAAAATGTCGCTACCCACAGACTGCAAAACACATTTGCATATGACATGATACAATAGACGCATGAATGCACACATCCACAAAATGCAGACATGACTCCAAGCAGGGTAAGAGAACAAACTCATACACGAGTGATTCTGAGAGGGAATACAACCCACCGTTTGAGCATTCCTTTGTTGCATTGAAGATAACGAAGTAGCACCATCAGCTGCGAATGCAACCATCTGTTTCGTTTCGAGGTTGTAGAATCGATAAGAAATTCCAGGCACAACGTGACAAGAAGAACCCACTACCAAACACATAAACATTGTATCAACGTTTGGCATTCAATTGCAAATTGAACCTGTCACTTGGCACCATTAAGGATCGGTGGCTTTCTTGGTGCTCTCGTGAGCGATCTCTGGCGCTTGGTGGAACTTGTTCTGACTCATCCAAAGTACTTAACCTAGCACTCACTTAAGGAACCAAATTAACTGATACATACATGCAGTTGTAAAATTTGGCACCCTGTCCATGCATATGCACCACGTATTTGTTTTGCCTCCTAATTTTGAATTTTTTTACCTAGAAAATATATATAAACGGGACATCTGTAAATGAAATCCCTCTCTCCATGCATGCAATTCATTTCCATGCATGCAATTCCATGATTAATATTGTTGTTTATGACAAGAATTAAATGCATGTAATGAACTAAGGAGCAGTGCAATGTTGTGGATTTGCATGAGAGGCGGACATGGTAGAATGGTGGGACATGAGGATTAAAAAAACTACATATATAATGCTTTATAAATTTCAAACACAAGAACATTCCAGTATACTTCCTAGACTTGAAAGGATAGGTGGATGGATTGCTCATGCATTGATTATTGCTTCCAGACCATCTCTAACTATCTTCGGTGGTGGTCAAATTAGCAGGTCCACCTCCATCTTTAGTCATCTGGTTAACACTCGCAAACACAACCCACATATATTTAGGATTTCCATATAAAGATTTCTATTGTATTCGTGAACAAGGCTTAGTCAAATATTCACATTAATTTTAGAATCCTAGGGGCCAGGACACGGCTCGCTAGTATTGAAACCAAGAGCCCCATATAATCTGGAAGCATTTTTAAATTGCAGAACTGAATTGAATTTTCAAAACAAAATGGCGTTATTTGGAATTATGCTTTGCATTTATTATTTAAATGTCGATTTACTTTTTTATATATCATCATAACTGACTTTGGAAGAAAGCATGTACGTTCACTTTTCGATGATGGTTTACTTTTAAAAGTCCACCGCCTAGATTGAAAAGCATGTAAAAGAATGTATCTTTACTTTTTTTTCATTGAATGTTGGTTTTTACTTTTCTAGATATGTTTAATGAAGGCCTCTCCAAATTTTACATTGCCTATATTGGATATAGTAAAATTGATTCACATTTTTTTTATGTCTTCTAACTTTGTCTCTGTATTTTTTTTGTTGCCATTTCACCTACATCGTCTTTGAAATTCGAAACAATCCAGTCCCTATGACGATCCACCTTTTTTCTTGAAGTGATATTCATTCCTACAAAGGCTATAATTTTTGCTTGGCCCTTGTATCCCACATACATAATTATTTAGAGGTCAATCTTAACATGAAAAGGTGCTCCGTGAGCACTACAGCTTATTCGAATGACCTTGGATTCTATTAAAGCTACCATGTCTACCAATATTTTCATGGAAATAGCACAGTGAAAACTTTCTCGCAACCCACAATATTTTAAAAATTTGTGACGTGAAAATATATTATTCATTGCGGTGAGATAGAGAAAGACTTGTGCAATATAAAGGTTGTTACATTCTTAAATTTATAATGTCAACTAATTATTCAACTATCAACTAATTTTTATTATTTTACATTCATAAGGAAGATATTCATTATCAATTATTTATATTCTTTATGAAATAGTTTAGGTACAATAAACAATAGTTTATGTGAGGAGGAGTCAATCCCAAGTTTCAATGCCAAGTGTTTATGCACTCAATAAGCCTTCCTCAACATCTACCAAACTAATGATTTACATGGGCTCGATTTTAATGACTTGATTGGTCTGCACATGCTTACGATAGGAACTTCACGACCCCATGGTGCTTGTTTTAAAGCAAAAGTTGGAAATGAAGAGAAGTGTCATTTCCTAGTGTCCAATTACAAATCTTAGGAAAAATACAAGGATCACATGTTATTACCTCAATGGCCACTTCTCTCACCATAGGTAGTGTATCTTTCATCAGAAGGGTTTTTATTTTGAATGATTATTAAATTGTCATTAAAATTGTCTTCAACTAGGAATCTAAATATTTATGATGTATAATTAAATTATCATTAAAATTGCCTTCAACAACGAATCTAAAGATTTATGATGTACAATGGATATTATTGTGGTAGATTAGTGCTTATCCTTAAGTGAAACATAGTCAAAATACTTTGAAGCTTGAAATACTTAAAGAGATACAATACTAGAACTTAAGAACATGCTTGAAAGAACAATCAATCCTAGTTATAAATTTGTTGTAAAACCATATTCTCGCCAACAATACCAAAATTATAAAGATACACTAGAATTATTTTTATTACATTCTTTCCTTTAGATAAAATTAAAATCTGAAAATGAAGTAGAAGACCATCCTTCATTAAAGAGAACAACCTAGGTACATAACATAAATCATCTATGAAATTAGGGTCTAGAAAAGAACTAAATAATGGGTCCTCGCACAAAGATGGGGGACCTTTTAGATGCAACACATGTTTTGCAAAACAAGTTCTTGTTGTAGAATTCAATAATGTGTATACATTTATTAAACATAGGAATGGGAAATCCTGATGTAGCCAAGTGGGATGCCACTATAACACACCTAAAAATCGTAAATAAAAAAAATTACATGCATTACTTTTACATTTATTTCGCAAAATCCTATGTTTTGTTGTTGCTCGTTTTAATATCTTTTTATTGTTGGTTATGACATGTTTGTTGAAGCCTACGATGGCTAGTTCCTTCTGGAACCTTCAGCCATGTTCACACAGGTGATGTACTCTGCTCACCTGTTCTTATTTGATTTATCTTATATTTTCAAGGATTTGGCCTCAACATAGTTTACACTATGTATGTAAAGACATGCCCCTAAGCATGAGATTCTTAGGATTTGTAAGTGTATGGTCCTCCATACGATGACCTCTTAATATTAATAAAGTGAGGGTTTTACATACTATCTGGTTTGCATGGCCCTACATGAGTTGGTTTTAATGCATCTCTTTTTAGTTCTTGGTGTGCATGAGTAATTACTATCAAATATAATTTAGCCATGGTTTATATCTTATAATGCATGACCTATACTATGCATACAATATGGTTTTAATATGATTATATGGTTAATTTTTTTATTCTTAATTCTATGTTTATGATTAAAACCCTTTCCAATACCTTAGCCTAACCTAGCGCTAAGGTATCAGCATTTGTATTAAACACATGTTATACAAATACCATGGGAGAGATATGGGTCTATCCATAAACCATGATGGCATTAGTCCCAAAACCAACTCCACGAAGGTTCTAGCATATGCGTACATGATGCATAGTGTGGTTTCGATGCAAAGTTGATAAACATGTTATAAGGTTTGTTTATAACAAAAGATGTAATATACAACGAAGATCCAAGGCATAGGTTATATGTGGGCCATTAAATGATATCCATGATTGGATTCACAATGATTTAAGTGGTAATGATTTTTGCCTTGCAATTAAGTGTGTACCTCCGGTTGACATTTAAACATGTCCTGGATGCGAATTAGCACTGCAACCAGGACTACGAGCCGATACTGGATGTAATCCCTGTCCTACACCTGGATAGTGAGATTGTTAAGGTTCGATAGGGTTTTGAAAGGGCCTTTACATTGTCTAATTTTCACAGAATTAATTGTATTTTTTCACTTCCTTGGTGGTAGAAAATGTTTCTCAATATACCCTGATGCATAGCTAACCACACCAAAGCTTCATCAACATGCTAGTTCTTCGATTACATGAACAATCTAGTCAAAAGGGTAACATCAAAATGGTACCATCATCCTGCATTTACAAAGGTTATAGTTTACATTTCTCATTTCACTAATGTGTTCTTGGTGTCTACAGACTGTGGAGGGATAAGGGTGCTTAGAGGAGCTGACCCCCGGCCCTAGTTTCCAAAACACCAAGGTATACATTCAAGACTCTACAAATTTAATTTCTAGTTTTTAAAAGATAGTTTTATGTACTTAAACTGGCTAGAGCCGGTTTCCTTTGCGGGTTTCGGCACTGGAGAGGAAGAGCGACATGCTCACCTCCTCTCAGGCTCATATTTCCAAATGGCCAGGTAAGTCTACACTCAACCTTGGTTCAATTCAGTTTTGTTTTGAAAATTCTTTTAACTTGCAATGTCCATGCTGACCCAACCAATTTGTGTTGTAGGTCTCGCTGGGAAGAAGTCGTGAGGACTTCTTGGTAGCTACAACGATTAAGATAATTGGTTTTCTTTATTGGTTTAAACTAGTAAATATATGTGTTTAAAACCACTTCTCACGGTTGTGTCGGCTTATGTCCATTACCAAGAACTGTAATGTAATGAAATAATTTAGTTTACTTAAAACCATGCTAGGGTTTGGGGCGCCCTTGATGTGCATTTTTCCCATACAGTTTATAATACAGGTGTTTATATTTTATAGTGGAAGCCATCAATTATGGTCTTATACCCACTCTGTATATATACTTTGATATATTCTTGTGATGGTTTAAATGAAACGAAAGTTGACTCTGGCTGGATGTTAATCCAATGATGCTTCATATTTCGTTGTGTGGATTATGTTTAATCCTTCGGCTACCATCGTGGATGGTCTTACAGACACAGAATAAACCATTTCCTTCATTTTATTCTATAATCTATGTATATATATATATATAATACATGTTGTTATAAATGTTGTGATGGTAGTTATTGGATAGGCTTACGACCATCTTATGTGTTGTTATTCGGCAATAAAAATAATGGTTTACACCTGCGATTTTGTATGAGGTTATTTTAGTTTTATGTGTTTAAGTATATACCTTTATAGGAATCGATCCCACAATCTATGTATTGTATTGTAATATGGTGTATTAGATCGAGGCTCTACCTTTATATAAACTAGGGTGGTCAAAATGTGGACTTACGACCTTATAAAATATGGTGTTAGTTATGTTTATTAACACGACTGTTCGGGTCTATGATCATTTGAAGTAAAAATTACGATTTGGTATGCTTGTTATATTGCGCATATTTGGAAGATGTTTAAACAATGGATCTTCGATACGTATGGTTGTTCTCGCCAATATGTAATTACTATGAGGTGAAAGTATCTCAGGATATCCATAAATGGTTTAGTATGTAATTGTTTCTTATTTAATTAAAGTTACGATTTGTTGGGATTTGTCTGTAAACTTGCATCCATGATTTTGTTATAATGCATGTTAGATCCTAAATTAGCATTAATTTGATTATTCTGGTGGATGAGAACAGTAATGTAATTAAGAGTTAATCGTTAGGATACCCAAGTGGATTTAGGGATCTATATAGAGTAATTTAATGTATTGCTATGCAAGTGCTTAAGATAGCAACATTTCTTTCTCCTATATATATATCCTATTCGATACTTAATACTTTAACTTAGTTTTTATAAGTTACAATACTATTAATATTATTTAAATGAATTATGTCTATAAATATATTAAAATATGATACTATTAATTCATGTAGGAAATTTGGATAAGTACTATGTAAATGGATTTAATTCGCTTACATGGAAAAATGCAGATCTATACTTATTAACATAAATCATAGATTTAGTCAACAATTTAATTCTGAATTTGCAAATTAAGAAAATATTTAGGAAAATGATACAAACAAGAATATACAGTTGAATGTAGCAATGCGCTATACATATTTAGGATTAGATGATTACATTCCATCAAGTACAGGATACAAGTATAACATCAGTAAGCTAATGAAAAAAAACTAGAATTTACATTAATCTACTTCAGATCTAGGGTTTAAACATATTCTACATCATGTAAAAACATAAGGTATGAACCTGGAACTAACGCTTGGAAAAAAAGGTGGAGAAGTTGTTCCTCCCAACAAACTCCTAGAGCATCCAAGTTACTCGCTCCAGAACCCTCGAGCCTATTCGCTAAACCACAAGAGAAAAATCCTTCAATGTTTCATCTCATGCATTTCACAAATGTTAACCTCGTCCAATGCTATCCTACTACTGCTCATGGACATACCAATATATAGTATCTTTCCTATGACTTGGTCATCTATGAGACTCCCTCTCTTTAGCACTCAATTAGGAGTTATGACCTGATTTTTGGGGATGATGCCTCCTGTATCCTGAGTTCTCACTCAGTGGCTTCTTCCACTTGTATTTTCCTCTCGTGGGTCAGCAAACACTCTTCAACATATATATCCCCTTTTGTCCCCGTTTAGCATATTTTATGAAATAAAAATATTCTATTACAAAATGTTTTGTTCTTGACTTTTCTATCAAAAATAATAAAATAATAAAATAGTGAATAAAGTATTTTTCCACTAGAATTAATAAGAATTATTAATTCATGGGGTATTACATATTCCTCCTCTTAAAAGATAACACCGTCCTATGTGTTATAACTTTTGTTTTATTATTCCATTACATCTTCTTGCATATTATTTTCCAGCTCCCAAGTAGCTTCTTCCGAACTAAGGTGCTTCCATTGCACCTTGACTTGTCTGATGTTACGGTTCCAGAGTAAAAGTTTTCTCTTGTCAAGAATGTGCTTCAGCCCCACTTGGAACTCTCTTTCGGGTTCCACTTGGATTACTTTCCAATCAATCACATGACAAACATCATGAACATAGCATTTCAATATAGAAATGTGAAACACATTACGCACTTTAATATTGGGTGGTAGGGATAACTGGTACGCGAATTTAGCTAAAATTTCAAATGGATTGCAATACCTGGGTGCCAATTTTGAATACTTTCCTAGTATCAAGGAAATTTTCTTGGGATTTACCTTTATATAAACATGATCACCCACATGGAACTCTCTAGGAGTTCTTTTTAAATCAGCATAAATTTTCTGCCTATCTTAGGTAACCTTCACATTTTGTTGTACCTGTTTCACGTCTAGTTCCATATCGTTTAATAAATCAGGTCCTAACATTAATCTATCAACTAAGCTGATCCATGAGATTAGAGTATTACACTTACTCCCATATAATATTTCAAACAGACTCATACTTGCAGAAACTTGAAAATTATTATTATATGCAAATTCCACTAAGTGTAGGTAGTCTTTCCACTTACCTGGTTTGTTCATGACATACATCGTTAACATGTCTTCTAAGACTTGATTCACTCTTTCAGTCTTCCCATCTGTTTGTGGATGATGGGAAGTACTGAAATTTAACTTTGTTCCCAAACCTTTAAACAAGGCTTTCCAGAAGTTACCTGTAAATTTTGCATCTCTATTTGAGACTATCACTTTCGGTACCCCATGTAGTCGAAATATATTTTTCATGAATATATCTACAATGTTAACAAATTTATAGGTAGATTTGAAAGGAATGAAATGATATCTTTACTTAATTTTTCGACTACGACCATGATTGAATCATGTCGTTGGAAATTCATTGGTAGGCCTATTATAAAATCCATGCTAATTGTTTCCCACTTCCATTCTGGAATGGGTAGTAGCTGAAACAAACCTGTAGGATATTGATATCTTGCCTTAAATTGTTGGCATTCAAGACAACGAGCTAAGTATTCTTCCACTTCTTTCTTCATATTTGGCCAAAAGAAGTCCTTTCATATCATAGTGATCATTTTTTGGTATCTAGGATGCCCTGAATATGGTATTTTATGTAGCTCATTCATGACTGTAGGTTTAATCTCTGTTATGTTTGGTATGTTGTAATGCCATGTGTGTTAATACTAGGACATATGTAATTTGAAATTGTTTATTATTGTGACAGAAGGTGTTGAAAAAAGGGTCTTTAAGGACCTAGAGACATTATTATTATTATTTTGTAAATAATTAATTAGTTCAAAAATAATTGGCACATCGAGGACCACTAAAAAAGTATGGGAGGCCTAGATCCACAATGTGAGGAGGAATGGGGACATTCCTAGCACTTTATAACTTGTTTGGTTGATCTTGGTCCATATTTAGGCCTTAGTGGCTTTATTAATTGATGATCACCCAAACATTATACAAATGACCCAACTTTTGATTAATTTATACTAGGTTGGTATTATTGAGCCTAATTCATGATTTAGTGTGCCTCCTCAGTGTTTGGGTGGGCGCCACTTGTTGATTGATCCCCTTTGGTGGTTTTGTAACTCCTTGTGTAAATACATGTTTAAATCGTTGTGTAACTCTTCTGTAAATCCTTGTGTAACTCCTCTTTTCTATTTTGGGAAGATGCCTTGGCTTGTGTGACACTTCACCTCACTAATTTTGAGTTGGGTGGAGTGGCTTGGAGTCATTCTCCTTGAAATTAGAATTGCTTGGGTTGGTGTCACATGCCCCAATTTTGCAAAATAATATTATCTTATTTTGATTTTATTCCAAGACATTATGTTAAATTTTATGTTAAAGTTGTAATTGATGACTCAGCAGAGTCAAGGATGTGGAATCTAATTCTGAATATTTTAATTTTAAATAAATAAAAGTGGAGACAACAACTTGGAAGAGCTGTTAAAAAGAGTGTTACTAGTCAAGTTGGTGGAGGAGACTAGGTGGAGATCAAATAGCCAAGTGGCAGCATCCTCAAACACTTCCTATGTTGCAGGTGGCAACCTCCCTACATTTGGGGTCATAATCTCCCAAGAAAGTGGAATCAGAGCAAGTGGCTCAATTAATGACAACTAACCCAAAAGGACCTAGGCAATACTAATAAAAAATCCCATTGAAGAGAGCTGAGGTTGCTCATTCCAGGAGAAGAATCATTTAGGTGAATGCACTTCAAGGATTTCATTGGGAAGGGAATTTTTGAGGAAGGTGTTTGAGGGGTAAACTATAGGAAAGTGATCTAGTAGAGATTTCCAGCTGAAATATCTTGCTGCAGTGTGCAAAGTTGGTATTGAGTCTTGGACTAGTACTTTGTTGATTGCTCCACCTAGTTCCAGCTAAGGAGACCAGAACAGGATCGGGGGTCTTGAGAAATCGCTGTTTGAGCGCTCTCCAGGAGTTGGTAGGGAGGAACGGCCTCCCAACGCTGTTGTCATCCATCTTTAAGAACAGGTTCCACTATCGCTTAATTTCTGTGTTAAAGTTTATATCTGTGTGTGAACAAATCATGAATGATATATGTTATATTGTAAACTATTAAGTTTTAAATCTATTAGTTGTTTTAGTGTTGGATCTATTCTTTGATGAAAAATAAATCCTACCTATGTTTTTCCCCATCTGGAGTAATCCAGATCGTACTCTAGCATAGGTAGTGTGTTTAAATGAATGAAGTATGATATGATTATGAAATGAATAAAATACTTATGTTTTTCAGAGTATTGAAATTTTTCTTTCAGTAGATAGTTGTTTTTCCAGAAAGAATATTAATCTGTTTCGTAGAGTTGTTGTCAGATCTAGACTGTGTATTTAGAATATCAGAAAAGAAACAGAATCATATTATTTACTAACAGTAGTATGTTCAAGTATGTAATTCATTCTTCTACACAGTACCTACTTCCGTAAACTATACATCTATACTGAAATAGAAGAAATAGAATTGTTAGTTGAATGCTTATTATTTATGTTAAGTAAAGATGTAAATATAATTCTGTTAGTTTATTTCTTTCCAATAGTATTAACTAATTTACCTGCAACTATATGAACTCTAAATAAGAATTAAAATAATAAAGAGACAGTAGTAACCTAATCATAAAGTATTATTAGTAAAGAACTGTCCTTACACACTTACAGACAATACAGATGTAAAGAGTATTGACAGGTAGGGAGGTTCTTATTTTATTTCACCAATCTTACAAAAATAATCTTATTAAATAAACACAATTATTATAGACTGCTCTCAATCTTATTTAATAATATATATTAATACTAACATAAACTTAAGAGAATACATTATTCATAGATAATAATGTTATTAATACAAATAATATTATTATTAACAATAAACAGTATTGTTTATAAATTAACAATTCTTTTAAACAAACTGAAGAAAACCTTGTGGCAGTAATAGAATTAATAAAATAACAATACAGAAATTATTACTTAATAAAAGTTAAATAGGATAAACCCTAGCTCATTATTTTATACTTTAGTAACCTAGGTTAAACATAAGTTAGTTCTTTTTAAACTATTAAAGAACCAACTAAAAATTTTATACACAGAAATGAAATACATTGCTGAACAACATGTACAAATGTACTTATAAAAGAGACTGTTCCTTTTCTTTTGATAACAGCATGTATCTATAGAAATAAATGTCAGGGTTAAAACCCTTAAAATTATTACATTCACAAGTACCAAAACATTAAAGTAATAAACCAAATTTACTTAAATTATGTAATCATTAGTAACCAGGTTAATATAAGTTGCTCACGGTCCTTTAAGGACAAATAAAAATACTTTAATATTTATAATTAGAAAAATTATATCAAAACGAGGGTTTTTACAGGGTTAAACCCTAATTCATAACCTTAAATAAAAATTAAGCAAGAATTAAGTTACGTCTGTAAGTATCAGTCTCAAAACTTTATTTATAAACCCTTACAGAGTATTCATACAAAGTATAAAGATTCATTTACATTCAAGAAGGGTAAAACCCTAGTATTACACAGAGTATAATATAGACATCTATTAAACCAAAACGAGTTTAAAAAACAACACTATCATTACAAAAACTACTAACTTAAACAGGCCGTAAATCCATCAACAAACTATCTACGGTGCTCAGTTAAACCGAGTCTACCCATCGACTAGCGAGGGTTTGATTCTAGGTAATACAACATTAACCTGTAAAAACAACAGCATAACTCATGGTGAGTCGAGGGAGGGTTTTCCCAAAACCCTGGTGATTCCATTGACCACCCTGATGCAAGTAGGGTGAAAACCCAACACATGGACCATGGGGCTTACCCGAAAATGAACCATGAGCCACAGCCTTCATTGGTGACTGCCTATTCTCTCATTGTAAATGCTATATAGTGGCGAGCACCTGCAAGCAAGGTAATAGACCATTTTTAGTTAACAAATGCTTATACAAACCACAGTAATAGCAAAGTATTTGCAACAAAGTAATTAAACTCTAAGTTTATTATTTACCTGTCAGTTGAAAACGCCGAACATCCTCGTCGAAGTATGGTCACCCACAAGCTATGCAAATGAAGACTCAAATATCCTGCAAGGTAAAAACCTCACGCAACAACAAGCCACGAGGAATGCAAAGGAAACTAGAACAGACCGTACGCCACGGGGATAATGGAAGGAGAATATCAATGACAGCAGGTCAAAGGAGCCAACTATCTCCATGAGTTGCAGATTGAGAACCAAGCCATTGGGAATGGCATTCAAAACCACACACTGGTGACAATTACAGCACGGAATCTAGGCACAAGACAACCAGAGCAAGGAGGAACGACGACCACCATGGAATCCAAGCCGAGCAACCTCAAGGGCTAGCGCAAACTGCGGAAAGGAAATGATAAGGGTTAGGTTTCAGTAGTATTTTATATCCCCGATGCTTGGTCAGGAGATGACCACGTAGACAACAAATCAAACCATGCAAGATGGTCCTATTCTTTAGTGCCTACGTAAAAAAAAAATCCAATTCCAATTATTAAATCATTTGAACAAGATTTTAAAACTATAATAATCAACCCAATAATCTGCCATGCAAATTGATAGTCATTGCATCTTATTATATGTTAGTATAGTGACAATATTATCAACGTTATAGTTACATTGACCCATCAAGAAATGTCACTTATAAACCTTCGTTCAAGCCCAATAATCATTCTTGCATAAGACTCGATCTACTTTAAACTTTATGTTATTACAATATCACATTTGCAAATGGAATGGTTTCTTTTCTCTCCTCTAAACATTGTTTTTATTATAAGATAGAAATCAAATAATTCATGTCTTGTTTATAGATAGAGATCAAAGTTTTAGGTCTTTCTTATAGATAAGAGATTAAATGTTTTATGGGAGAGTTCTTTCTAACCAATAAATGACTATAGTTTTCCTTGTAATAAGACTATAGTTTATACATAGTAAATGTTTTGTAATAACAACATTACAAGTCATAATTTTTATGAATGGCATAATGTAATAGTGGAGAGGATTATAAACTCTAGTTTAAATACGTTTATGATCATAAACTAATTATACACTGAATGTCTATCAAACAAATAGATTATGCTTGTCTATAAAACTTACATGAACTAATAAATCAAATGGTAACAGAACTTTGAAGTGGTACAAAACATATTATAAGAATACTATTATGAAACTTTGTTACATAGTTCAAAGCGAGCATACTTTGATGGGTCGTGGTTACGACTGAACCTGGAAATTACTTAAGATTCACCAGGTTAATTGGGTAGTAAAGTAGTTATAGAACTAAACAAGATATTTATAAAGTCAACTTGTTTTGAGAACATCAATCTCAGATAAACTGTTGTGGACAGTAAAGTAATTTAAGAGAAGTATAATAGAAAATTAAGAAATTGAATAGGAATGAATCTATTGAGTCCAAAAGTTATTAGAACCTCATGGATTAACATGAAAATTAAAGTATAGGAAAACAATGATCTTATGTAGGAAGGCATGATGGTTTGCAGTTTGCACAATCGAACTGATACTGTCCAAATATTAACAAATTGTAAGTTATCTTGCAGAAGCGAAATGTGGGTCATTTGTTACTCAGACAATTTAATGTACTATTGCATAAATACTAACAAAAGCAATCATTATATCATTGCAAATTACATAGACCAAAGTAGAAACACTTTGCAACTGAGATTCTAATGCTTAAAGTCACAAGCTTATATTACTATCGTTACTTACTTCTGAACATGACTACTAGAAAAACTGAAGGAATCCAAATGGTTTTACCTTACAAGAGCTATCTAGAGTTTAGCAGCTTAATTACTAAGCTTTTAAATTGCAAATAAAATACTGCTGACATTTTAAAGAACTTTTAATACGTACTCGTTCGATCATACCTGTAAGCCTGTAAGAACCAGTATTAATCTGCATTAGCATGATTGCTAAGTAAGCCCCAGATTCAAAAGTTAAATTCCACCTACTTGGCATGAAAAGACTCATCAGTATACTGAAGTAAAATAGCACGCAAGAAAACTTTATTCTTGTTACAAAAGTGAACTATTAAGTTATTATAATTAAGCTTTAGTGAAACTAATTACTTGACTGTTTCTTTTTGCAAACCGTTAGCTGTTAGTAGACCGCAGGTTTTAGCATTTGTTATTATCTCAAAATTTTAAATTTTTGTTAAAATTTGAGGTTTTGACATGTGGTATCAGAGCACAAGGTTCAAACACTAGGCCTTGATGAAGCCCAACTAGCTTTCATAAAATAGTAAATTAAATTATTATGCTGATGTATTTTATTTTTTAAATGTTATTCAACATAGAATTGTTTTTTTGAAGTTTAATAGGCAAGTATGGAAAGGCTGGAAGAGTATGTAGAGGAGGAGTCTCCAGTTATTGAAACAGGAAATTTACCAAGAGATCTTATACTAGAGGATTTAACTACTAATTCCTCAAAGTTTTTACAAACTGTAAAAGACTTAAAAATTGAAATGGAGTCTGTTAAGCGAGAAAATGAAAGGATTCTAAGGGCTCAAGAAGAGCTGAATCAGATCCTAATTGAAAAGTTTCAAACTGAGGGTAGGGGTAGAAGGTCAGAATCTGAAGATGCTAGTCATCAACGAAAATCTAAAAAGATGAAGCATACAAAAACTAAAAGTAGTTCATCTTCTGAAGTGTTTGGTGAACAGCAAAATTACCATACTACTAGTGACAGTAGTGATGATAATCTGTATGCCAAAAAGAGGAAACACAAACCTTATGAGGAAATTTCTGGGGAATTCAAAAAGATAAAGCCACCAACTTTTAATGGAGAGACTGAGAAGGGGGAGGAATTTGAATCCTGGTTATCTAGGATCAAGAAGTACTTCAAAATATATAATTATTCTAGCCAGTTAAAGGCTAGGATGGCTATATATAACCTCTCAGGAAAGGCTAACATTTGGTGGTAGGACTTGAAGAGAGTTAAGGGTATAAAAGACAAAGAAGTTAACTGGAGTACCTTTAAGAGGTATTCCAAAAAGAAATTACTATCTGAGCAGTATTATGAGGAGAGAGCCAAAGAGTTTTATGAACTGAAGTTAGGTTCAATGACAATGAAGGATCTGAACAGCAAGTTCTTAAGTCTACTTAGATATGTACCATACCTTGTAGATGAGAAACCAAAGGTACAACGATTACTTAGTTGTCTTCTGTATCATATTAAATATAGAATTGAATATGATAACCCAAAGACCTTGGAGGAAGCTATGAGAAAGGCTAACTTTTGTTTTGAGCAGAATCAGAAGAAAGAAAGCTTGGGCAACTGGAAGGCTAAGAAAAATAATAATCAGTTTGAACAAAAGAAGAAGGATTTTGTGCCTAACAGAAATTTTAAGAACAATAAGGCCAAAAACTATTCTAATAACAAGAATTTCCAAGGAAATAGGAACAGTACACCCAACCATCAGAATAATTATAAAGGTAAGGAAACTGCAAATAATCATGGAAACTTTACCAAGAATTTTGAGCGTAAAGAGCCTGTCAAGTGCTAGGAATGTAATGGCCCACACTATGCTTTAGTCTGTCCAAACCAGAAGAAGAATGTTAGCAATATTCATACTATACAGGAGGAGATGACTGTTGGGGAACTAGCAAGGAGCATGCCTAGAATCAACGCGGCCTTGGAGAACCGACAAGCTGAATATCAGACTTTGATGGTGGAAGTAGAAGGTATGATAAATTAGACCCTTGTAACTATTTTGATTGATCCAGGAGCTAGTCTCAATTATATTGCACCTTAGATAGTAGAAAAATGTAAGTTATCTATTGATAAGTTTGAGAATTCATGGTTAGTTCAGTTAGCCACTGGTGATAAAAGAAAAGTAACTTGTTTTGTGAAAGAATGTGTATTAGTTATGGATAAATTTGAAACTGTTATTAAACTTAATGTTTTGCCACTTGGTTCTTATGATTTACTGATTGGTATGGACTGGTTAGAACAATATAGAGTAATTCTAAATTGTTATGATAAAAATTTCACATGTTTAAACTGTGATGAAAAACCAGTAAGTGTTAAAGGAATTCCTAGAAAAACTACTGTAAGGCAGATTTCTGCTTTACAACTTAAAAGAGTTGTTAGAAAGGGACGTAAAGCTTACGTAGTAACAATTACCGATGAGGAAAGTAAAATTAAAATAGACAAGTTAAAAGTGGAAGACATCCCAGTCTTAAAAGAATATGTTGATGTATTCCCATAAGAAATTCCAGGATTACCTCTGAAAAGGGGATTGGATTTCACCATTGAGTTGGTATCGGGTGCAGTACCTAGCTCAAAGGCCCCTTATCGAAAGAACATATTGGAACTTAATGGATTATAATCGCAATTAAAATATTTAATTGATAAAATGTATATTCGACCAAGTGTGTCTCCCTGGGGGGCACCTGTCATCTTCGTCAAGAAGGACGGAACTATGTGATTTTGCATAGATTACCGTCAATTAAACAAGATGACCATAAAAAATCGATATCCGTTGCCCCACATAGATGATCTGTTTGATCAACTACGCGGAGCCATGGTGTTTTCGAAAATAGATTTAAGGTCTGAATATCATCAAGTGAGGATTAAAGATGAAAACATCTTTAAGACAACTTTCATAACAAGATATGGTCATTATGAATTTGTCGTAATGCCATTCAAGATTACTAAAGCCCCAGCTGTCTTCATGTGTTTAATGAACAACATAATGCATAAGTGTTTAGATAATTTTGTGGTCGTGTTTATCGACGAAATTCTAATCTATTCAAAAAATTGATCAAGAACATAAAGAACATCTAAAAATTGTTTTGCAAGAGTTGCAAGAACATCAACTCTTAGCAAAGTTTAGTAAGTGTGATTTCTTCAAGGATAAGATTCAGTATTTAGGTCACGTAGTGACTAAGGAAGGAATTTCCATAGATCCTGAAAAGATATGGGAAATCGAAGATTGGTCGGTTCCTAAGGATGTGACGGATGTTAGATCTTTCGTGGGCATTACCGGTTACTATTGGAGGTTCATTGAAGGTTTTTCAAGGATAGCAAATCCGATAACTTCCTTGTAGAAGAAAGGAAAGAAGTTCGACTGGAATCAGAAATGTGAAGAAAGATTTAAAAAACTAAAAACTTTATTAACCAGCGCACCTATTTTAAGAATAGCAGATCCTAATAAAGAATTTGTAGTGTGCACTGATGCCTGTAATGATGACTTAGGAGGTGTTCTAACTCAAGAAGGGCATGTTATTGCCTATGAGTCTAGAAAACTAAAAGTTCATGAAAAGAATTATGCAACATATGATCTGGAATTAGCAGTTGTAATACATGCCTTAAAGATGTGGCGACATCACCTAATTGGCAGAAAATTTGTTTTAATGACTGATATTAAAGGTTTGAAGTATCTTTTAGATTAGCCTAATTTAAATAACAAACAAGCTAGGTGGTTAACTTTCTTAAGCAAGTATGATTTTGAAATCCAGCATATAAAAGGTAAATAAAATAAAGTTGTTTATGCATTAAGTAGGAATGGAAGGCTGAATTTTGCAACAACAATCAACACTTATGTTTCAGACTTAGATGAACGGCTTAAACAAGGAATAAAACAAGATGAAATTTACCAGAATTTGCAAGCTAAAGCTAAAGAAAATCCAACTGAAAACTTAATAAAAGGTTACAGTTTAAATGAAAAGGAATTCTTACTGTATAAAGATAAATTGTATGTACCTAACGTAACTAAAGTCAAGTTGTTAATTCTGGATGAAATTCATAAAACACCATATTCAGGTCATCCAGGTTATCAAAAGACTATAACCATGTTAAGAAAAGAGTATTTTTGGCCAAATATGAAAATTGAAGTAGCTGAATAAATTGCAAGGTGTTTAGAATGTCAATAGGTAAAAACTGAACACCAACATCCAGCTGGTTTGCTATAGACTTTACCCATCCCTAGCTGGAAATGGGAGGTAATTAGTCTAGATTTTATTACTGGACTGCCTAGAAATTAAAATCAGAATGATTCTATTATGGTAGTAGTTGATAAGCTAAGCAAAGGAGCTCACTTTATACCTGTTAAAACTACTTACAAAGCTGCCAACATAGCTGACATTTTTCTAAAGTAGATTTTTCGATTACATGGAGTACCAAAAGTCATAATCTCAGACAAAGATCCTACATTTACAAGAAACTTTTGGAAGTCCTTGTTTAAAGGGTTAAACACCACATTAAATTTCAGTACTTCTTTCCATCCTCAAACAGATGGACAAATTGAAAGGGTAAACCAGGTACTGGAAGATTTATTGAGAATGTATGTGAAAGATCAGCCAGGTAAATGGGAGGACTATTTACATCTGGTAGAATTTGCTTATAATAATAATTATCAGACATCAGCTAACTTTAGTCTGTTTGAAATTTTATATGGACAAAAATGTAATACTCCTATCTCTTGGATTAATCCAGTAGATAGATTGGTATTAGGTCCAGAATTGTTGAAAGAAATGGAAGAAATTGCAAAACAAGTGCAGGGAAATCTGAAGGTGGCACATGATCGCCAGAAAATTCAAGCAAACTTAAAAAGAAATCCAAAGGAGTTTCAGATAGGTGAACATGTGTTCATCAAGGTAAGGCCCAAAAAGAGCTCTCTAAGATTGGGGAGTTGTGCAAAAATAGCACCTCAATACTGTGGCCCATTTAAAATTTTGTCTAGGATTGTACAAGTAGCTTATCAATTAGCATTACCACCTAACTTAAGAGTACATAATGTTTTTCACATTTCCATTTTAAATAAATATGTTCATGATGCTACTCATGTTGTTAACTGGAATGTTGTACAGGTGGAACCAGAAGGAGAATTTCTGGTGGAACCAGACTGTATCCTCGGGAGGAGGGAAATTACACTTCGGAACTGCACCATTGGACAAGTGAAGGTGCAATGGAAGCACCTTAGTCCAGAAGAATCCACCTGAGAATTGAAAAGTAAAATGCAAGATGCATATCCAACTCTGTTCCAGGGGACTTTGGAGAATGAAGAATAAATAACATCGAGGACGATGTTTTATTCTAAGGGGGTGTCTATGTCACATGCCCCAATTTTGAAAAATAATATTATCTTATTTTTATTTTATTCTAAGACATTATGTTAAATTTTATGTTAAAGTTGTAACTTATGACTCAGCAGAGTCAAGGATGTGGAATGTAATTCTGAATATTTTAATTTTAAATAAATAAAAGTGGAGACAACAGCTTGGGAGAGCTGTTAAAAAGAGTGTTATTGGTTAAGTTGGTGGAGGCTAGGTGGAGAGAAAATAAACAAGTGGCAACATCCTCAAACACTCCCTATGTTGCAGGTGGAAACCTCCCTACATTTGGGATCATGATCCCCCAAGAAAGTGGGATCAGAGCAGGTGACTCAATTTATGACAACTAACCAAAAAGACCTAGGCAATCTTAATAAAAAATCCCATTGAAGAGAGCTGAGGCTGCTCATTCTAGGAGAAGAATCATTCAAGTGAATGCACTTCAAGGAATTCATTGGGAAGGGAATTTTTGAGGAAGGTGTTTGAGGGTTAAACTGTAGGAAAGTGATCTAGTATAGCTTCCAGCTGAAATATCTTGCTGTAGTGTGTAGAGTTGGTATTGAGTCTTGTACTAGTACTTTGTTGATTGCTCCACCTAGTTCTAGCCAAGGAGAGCAGAACAAGATCGGGGGTCCTGAGAAGTTGTTGTTTGAGCGCTCTCCAGAAGTTGGTAGGGAGGAACGACCTCCCAATGCTGTTTTCATCCAGCTTTAAGAACAGGTTCCACTATCTTTTAATTTCTGTGTTAAAGTTTATATCTGTGTGTGAACAAATAATGAATGATTATATGTTATGTTGTAAACTGTTAAGTTTGAAATCTATTAGTTGTTTTAATGTTGAATCTATTCTTTGATGAAAAATAAATCCTACCTTTGTTTTCCCCATCTGGAGTAATCCAGATCGTACTCTAGCACAGGCAGTGTGTTTAAATGAATGAAGTATGATAGGATTATGAAATGAATAAAGTACTTATGTTTTTCAAAGTATTGAAATGTTTTCTTTCAGTAGATAGTTGTTTTTCAAGAAAGAATATTAATCTGTTTCGTAGAGTTGTTGTCAGATCTAGACTGTGTATTTAGAATATCAGAAAAGAAACAGAATCATATTATTTACTAACAGTAGTATGTTCAAGTATGTAATTCATTCTTCTACACAGTACCTACTTTTGTAAACTATACATCTATACTGAAATAGAAGAAATAGAAGAAATAGAATTGTTAGCTGAATGCTTATTATTTATGTTAAGTAAAGATGCAAATATAAATCCATTAGTTTATTTCTTTCCAATAGTGTTAACTAATTTACCTACAACTATCTGAACTCTAAATAAGAATTAAAATAATAAAGAGACAATAGTAATATAAGCATAAAGTATTATTAGTAAAGAATTGTCCTTACACACTTACAGACAATATAGATGTAAAGAGTATTGACACGTAGGGAGGTTCTTATTTTCTTTCACCAAGCTTACAAAAATAATCTTATTAAATAAACACAATTATTATAGACTGATCTCAGCCTTATTTAATAATATATATGAATACTAACATAAACTTAAGAGAATACATTATTCATAGATAATAATGTTATTAATACAAATAATATTATTATTAACAATAAACAGTATTGTTTATAAATTAACAATTCTTTTAAACAAACTGAAGAAAACCTTGTGACAGTAATAGAATTAACAAAATAACAATACATAAATTATTACTTAATAAAAGTTAAATAGGATAAACTCTAGCTCATAATCTGAGCATAATCTATCTATATTCTTTTATACTTTAGTAACCTAGGTTAAACATAAGTTAGTTCTTTTTAAACTATTAAAGAACCAACTAAAAATTTTGTACATAGAAATGAAATACATTACTGAACAACATGTACAAATGTACTTATAAAAGAAACTATGCCTTTTCTTTTACTAAGAGCATGTATCTATAGAAATAAATGTCTCGGTTAAAACCCTTAAAATTATTACATTCACAAGTACCAAAACATTAAAGTAATAAACCAAATTTACATAAATTATGTAATCATTCATAACCAGGTTAATATAAGTTACTCACAACCAGGTTAATATAAGTTACTCACGGTCCTTTAAGGACAAATAAAAAAACTGTAATTATTATAATTAGAAAAATTGTATCGAAACTAGGGTTTTTACAGGGTTAAACCCTAATTCATAACCTTAAATAAAAATTAAGCAAGAATTAAGTTACGGCCATAAGTATCAGTCTCAAAACTTTATTTATAAACCCTTACAGAGTATTCATACAAAGTATAAATCTTCATTTACATTCAAGAAGGGTAAAACCCTAGTATTACATAGAGTATAATATAGACATCTGTTAAACCAAAATGATTTTAAAAAATAGCATTGTCATTACAAAAACTACTAACTTAAACAGGTCGTAAAGCCATCAACAAACTATCTACGGTGCTTAGTTAAACCGATTCTACCCATCGAATAATGAGGGTTTGATTCTAGGTAATACAACATTAACCTGCAAAAACAACAGCATAATTGGTGGTGAGTTGAGGGAGGGTTTTCCCCAAACCCTGGCGATTCCATTGACCACCCTGATGTAAGTAGGGTGAAAACCCAACACATGGACCATGGGGCTTATCCGAAAATGAACCATGAGCCACGGCCTTCATTGGTGACTGTCTATTCTCTCATTATAAATTCTTTACAGTGGAAAGCACCTACAAGCAAGGTGATAGACCACTGTCAATTAACAAATTCTTATACAAACCACAGTATCAGTAAAGTATTTGCAGTGAAGTAATTAAACTCTAAGTTTATTATTTACCTGTCAATTGAAAACGCCGAACAGCCTCGTCGAAGTATGGTCATCTACAAGCTATGCAAATGAAGACTCAAATAGCCTGCAAGGTAAAAACCTCATGCAACAACAAGCCATAAGGACTGCAAAGGAAACTGGAACAGACCGTAAGCCATGGGGATAATGGAAGGAGAATATCAATGACAGCAGGTCAAAGGAGCCAACTATCTCCACGATTTGAAGAGTGAGAACCAAGCCATTGGGAATGGAATTCAAAACCACATACTAGTGACAATTGCAGCACAAAATCTAGGCACAAGACAACCAGAGCAAGGAGGAACGATGGCCACCATGGAAGCCAAGCCGAGCAGCCTCAAGGGATAGCGCAAAATGAAAAAAGGAAATGATAAGGGTTAGGTTTCGGCAGTATTTTATATCCCGGACACTTGGTCAGGAGACGACCACTTAGACAACAAATCAAACCATGCAATAGGGTCGTGTTCTTTAGTGTCCACGTAAAAACAAAATCCAATTCCAATTATTAAATCATTTGAACAAGATTTTAAAACGATAATAATCGACCCAATAATCTGCCATGCAAATCGATAATCATTGTATCTTATTATATGTTAGTATAGTGACAAGATTATCAACGTTATAGTTACGTTGACCCATCAAGAAATGTCACTTATAAACCTTCGTTCAAGCCCGATAATAATTCATGCATAAGATTCAATCTACTCTAAACTTTATGTTATTACAATATCACATTTGCAAATTGAATGGTTTCTTTTATCTCCTGTAAACATTGTTTTTATTATAAAATAGAAATCAAATAATTCATGTCTTGTTTATAGATAGAGATCAAAGTTTTAGGCCTTTATTATAGATAAGAGATTAAATGTTTTATGGGAGAGTTCTTGCTAACCAATAAACGACTATAGTTTTCCTTGTAATAAGACTATAGTTTATACATAGTAAATCTTTTGTAATAACAACATTACAAGTCATAATTTTTATGAATGGCATAATTTAATAGTGGAGAGGATTATAAACTCTAGTTTAAATACGTTTATGATCACGAACTAATTATAGACTGAATGTCTATCAAACAAAAAGATTATGCTTGTCTATAAAACTTACAAGAACTAATAACTCAAATGGTAACAGAACTTTGAAGTGGTACAAAACATATTATAAGAATACTATTATGAAAATCTATTACATAGTTCAAAGCGACCATACTTTGATGGGTCGTGGTTATGACTGAACCTAGAAATTACTTAAGATTCACCAGGTTAATTGGGTAGTAAAGTAGTTATAGAACTAAACAAGATATTTAGAAAGTCAACTTGTTTCGAGAACGTCAATCTCAGATAAATTGTTGTGGATAGTAAAGTAATTTAGGAGAAGTATAATAGAAAATTAAGAAATTGAATAGGAATGAATCTATTGAGTCCAAAAGCTATTAGAACCTCATGGATTAACATGAAAATTAAAGTATAGGAAAATAATGATCTTATGTAGGAAGGAATGATGGTTTGCAGTTTACACAATCAAATTGATACTGTCCAAAGATTAATAGATTGTAAGTTATCTTGTAGAAGCGAAATGTGGATCATTTGTTACTCAAATAAGATAATGTACTATTGCATAAATACTGACAAAAGCAATCATTATATCATTGCAAATTACATAGACCAAAGTAGAAACACTTTGGAACTGAGATTATAATGCTTAAAGTCGTAAACATATCTTACTGTCATTACTTACTTCTGAACATGACTACTAGAAAAACTGAAGGAAGCCAAATGGTTTTACCTTACAGGAGTTGTCTAGAGTTTAGCAGCTTAATTACTAAGCTTTTAAATTGAAAATAAAATATGACTGACACTTTAAAGAACTTTTAATACGTACTCGTTCGATCATACCTGTAAACCTGTAAGAACCAGTATTCATCTGCGTTAGCACGATTGCTAAGTGAGCCCTGGATTCAAAAGTTAAATTCCACCTACTTGACATGAAAAGACTCATCATTATATTGAAGTAAAACAACACGCAAGAAAACTTTATTCTTGTTACAAAAGTGAACTGTTAAGTTATTATAATTAAGCTTTAGTGAAACTAATTACTTGACTATTTCTTTTTGCAAACCGTTAGCTGTTAGTAAACCGCAGGTTTTAGCATTTGTTATTATCTGAAAATTTTAAATTTTTGTGAAAATTTGGGGTTTTGACAATTGGATTAGATTTAACCTCTTATGGTTGAATTACCCCCATTGAATTTACTCAAGTTGACTTACCATGGTTTGATTTTGACCCATTGAGTCAGAATTACCTTCTTTGGTCTATAAATACATGTTTGATAACCTTGGTTGGGAAGTTGTTTTCCATGTTTATTTTAGATGGTTGTTGATTATGGTTGTTCGTACCTTTGATGTTCCTTTGTTTCCACTACTTGGATTTTTCCTTGACCTACACATAAATCCTTATGGTGAATGGCCATATCTCGATGGACTAGAGGATTTGGATTACCATTGCACCTGGCAGTGGGGTGGAAGAGGAAGTATGTGGTGAGGAATAGAGTTTTGGATTCTCAAGTTGATACTTGAGTTATTTTTCAGTGCACCTCTATTGTGGATCTGTGGCCTTAGCTCGGGGGTGGCATGTCAAAATGGAATTTGACTTGGCAGTGCCATAGGCTGGGTGGAATGTGGTCTAGATGATGCCAGATGAGCATTAATATGAGCATTAATGGAATGTATATGAGGGGAAAGCTATAGCCATATGAATGTAAGTGATACCTAATATGTTTTACATGAGCTACAATAGTCATATATCTCTCTTTATTTGGCATTTGGAAATTTCAATTGAAACTATGTACATTGCAGTGAAATTGGCAAATATTTTTGGATTCAAATCTCTGTTTTTTGTAAAAGATGAATGTACACACATATGCCCTATTATTGGTGCTTTAATTTTTCTATATATTGCTATTTTTCATATCTATACCTTCACTTCTGTGTGCCTCAAAACTCGATATGATTGGTTTGATTGAATTCCTAGCAGTGTTTATTAACTAGTTGTATTGATTGAACTTGAAATATCCTTCATTTATGTACTTAGATCAGATCTGCAAAAGTACTATATATTGTTGTACATGCATGCTTAAATATGTGTATAATGGATGTAGGTTCATGTTTTGGTTCATTGGCATGGTTGTGTCAATAATTGTGCAAGACTAGTTGTTAGTATTGAGCAACTAGTTAACTAGTTGTTGTGGAATCATTTTCATAATTACTATGTTTAATTAATTGGAAAATGGTAATTAGCCCTGATTTACATGTTATTAGGTGTTAATTAGCCATTGGATTTGATAAACAGTGGTTAAGTGATAAACAAATGAAATTATAATAAGTACCATCAATTATGTGCTAATTGTCGTTAAGTATCGTAATTGGACCAATAATTACTAATTAATCATGATTAAGAGTAAAGTGCTTTTAGATGTGGAATTTATGTTTGAATTGGATTGGAATGGATATGTGATGTTTCTAGACAGTGTTAGTAATCTTTTCCATCCCTTGGATCAGACATTTGAATAATTATTGAGTTTATTTTAATTTATTTGTAACTAAAAGGACTTTGTCATGAAACAAATATTGAAAAATAAATTTTAATATTTGTTTAACTAATCCCTTGTGCTAAAATTATCTAATTAGTGTTAGAGAGCTAATTATATGTCCCTTGGACCCATTGATATCCCCAGGGGACATTACATATGTACAACTTGTTTTTATGCAGCAACAATCCTTGTTTGTTTAGGATGGAATGTTTTTACTTGATTGTGTTCATTTTTTTTAGTCTTTTATTTTAAAATATGATATTCTCTATCAGAATTTTCAGCGCTTAGAATCTGATTTTCCAGATCAGATTCATAGTTGCTGCTTGAAAATAGTAAATTTGCATGATGACTTAGAGCGCCTACCACTTTATTTTATTTTTCTTTTATATGTTTGATTTTGAAATCACATTCACTTAAAAAGGAAAACCATCTAGACTATCTTGCATTCAAATTATGTTGTTCAAATAAATATTTAAGACTTATGTTATCTGACATAAGTAGAAATTTTCTTCCAATTAGGTAATGTCGCCACATTTTTAAGGTGTGAATTATGGCAGCAAGCTCTAAATCAAGTGTTGCATAGTTTTTCTCATGTTCTTTAATTTCCTAGATTCATATGCCACAACATAATTTTCTTGTAATAAAACTCTGCCTAGCCCTTCATTGCAAGCATTAGTACATATGATGAAATCCTTGAATGTATCAACAATCTTTAATATTGGGGCATTAGTTAATAGGTGTTTTAGTTTGTTAAAGCTTTCCATGCATTTTCCAGTCCATTCGAACTTTTTACCTTTCTTTTGTAAAGAAATTATGGGCTAGGCAATCTTAGAGAAGCCTTCAATGAACTTCTAATAGTATCTGGTAATCCCTATAAATGATCTGATATCAAATACGTTATTAGGAACTGACCATTCCATGATGGCCTTTATTTTTTCTAGATCGACTAAGATTCCATCCTTGAACACTACGTGTCTGAGGTACTGAATCTTATCTTTAAAGAAATCACATTTACTGAATTTTGCTTAAATTTGTTGTTCTCTTAGTACTTGCAAAACTATTCTTAAATGTTCTTTATGTTCTTGTTCATTCTTAGATTAGATTAGTATATCATTGATGAAGGCACTCACAAACTTATCTAGGTAGTTGCTTAATATGATGTTCATTAAACACATGAATGCAGCAGGTGCATTTGTCAACCCAAAAGGCATTATGACAAACTCATAGTTACTGTAACGGGTCCTACATGATTTTTTAAAGATATCCTCATCTTTTATTAGTGTTGATGGTAACCTAACCTTAAGTCTATCTTTGAGAAGATAGTTTCTCCGTAGAATTGATCAAATAGGTCATTTATCAGGGGAGTGGGTAACGGTTTTTAATGGTCATTCTATTAAACTGTCAGTAATATATACATAATCTTAGTGTTCCATCCTTCTTTTTCACAAACAAGACCAGTGCTCCCAAGGGAGAGACACTAGGTTGAATGTAATTTTTATCGATTAGTTCTTGTAGTTATGATTTCAGTTCTCTAATTTCTATTATATTCATCCGGTACAAAACTTTCTATGCAGGTACCGCTCCAAGTATCGGATCGATCGTGAAGTCAATGTCTCTTTTCGGAGGAATTTCAGGGACTTCTTATAGGAATATGTCTTCAAACTCCTTCAAGATCGATATGTCTTCTAGTTTAAGTTTGTTATCATTTTCATTATCATTCATTATATAGACTAGGAACACTTTACATCCTTTTCTTACTGATCTTTTCATTTGCAATGCAGATATTTCTCTATTGGTCACCTTCCTATGGATCCCTCTTACTTTTATATTGTTTCCATTATCATCAGTACATGTAAAGGTTTTATCAAAATAGTTTAACACAACTTTATGTTCCTCTAGCCAATCCATTCCTATTAATACATCATAGGATCCTAAAGAAATAATATTTACATTAACATGCATAAGAAAATCATTCATCATCAATTTACAGTTTCTAACAAGACTAGTAACTTTCCCTTTTCTACCTATGGCTAATAGTACTAGCCGCAACTTATCAACTTTTTAGGTACCAATTTGCATATTCAACTATTCTAGGTGATATATAGCTCAGGCTTGTGTCTGGATCAATTAGATAGGTTGATTTTTTATCATACCTTCAATTTCAACCATTGAAGTCTGGTGGTCTGCTTGTTGATTTTCCAATGCAGTGCATATTCTGGGCATGCTCCTTGCCATGTACCCAATTGTAGTTGCTTCTTGGATAGAATGAACATTAAAATTCTTTTTTCTTATTGGACGATCTTTAAAGTAGTGTGGCCCTCCACACTTCGAACATTTTGAGTGTTCTTTTTGTGCTAGGTTTTTATTAAGAATAGTTGAAGGTTTTTTAACTATAGAATTTTGGGGTTTAAAGCCTTTGAAGTTGTTACCCTAATATCCCCTATATTTATTTCCTATTTTTTTATGGAACTTATTTTGATTCTTTCTAGGATCAAAATTATTTGCCCTTTTATTTTTACAAGCTGGTGTATTTTCCCTTTTATTCTTGTTTTGGTCGTAATAGAAGTTTTCCTTCCTCATCATTTCCTCTAGCATCTTCGGATGGTCATATTCAATCCGTTCTTTGTACATGATGGGAAAATAAATGAGGAACCGTTGTATTTTAGGTTTCTCATCAATTATCTAAGGAACATAACGAAGTAGGATTAAAAACTTACTATAGAGTCCTTTCATCATCATGGCTCCTAACCTTAGTTCATAAATTTCTTTTTCCTTTTCTTTGTAATATTGTTTAGATAAGTACTTTATTTTAAAGACTATTTTAAATCTTTTCCAAGTTACATATCTCTTTTTTATCCCTTTCACCTTATTGATGTCTTTCCACCATATGTCTTCCTTTCTAGTCATATTATAAATGACCATTTTAACTTTTAATTCATCAGAGTAGTTGTATATCTAAAAATACTTTTTCATTCTAGACAGCCAGGATTCGACCTCTTCGCCCTTCTCAATTTTCCCATTAAACATGGGTGGGTTAATTTTCTTAAACTCCCCATATTCCCTCATAGGCTCTGTATTTCCTTTTCTTTTTGTTATATTCATTTCTTTCGCTTGACTCTTGTTGTTTTATATGGTATTTAACTGACTCTTCACTTGAAGTGTCGGGTTCATGGCTAGAAAATTCCATCTTTCTGCCCTTACGTTTGTAAGGTGCAGTTTTAGGAATTTCTTGTTCAGATTCCTTATTTTTTCCTTTTTCATCGTTATGGATTTTAGCTAACAAAATAGCATTTAGTTCTTCCTAAGCCTTTATAATTCACTCGTTATCTTCTTTAACTTTTCTCAGTTCAGATATTAACTCCTTAACAGTTCTTTTTAGTTCATATTTATTATACTGGATGTCATTTGAGTCTACCCAAATTTCTCCAGCCCTTAAGTTACCCTCTTCGTTATTTAAAGGATTTTCTAGGTGTCGTTCCTCTTATGCAAAGATCTTTGCATCTTCCATGTTCCCTACAAAAATATAGTTGTTCTTGTTTTTGTTGTTTGTAAGAGACTTTAACCAAAATAAAATGGAAGTTAGTTTTTTGTTTTATGTATCAATTCTAGTGTTGAGTTGATTCAGGCCTAGTGCTGTAACCGTGCTATGATACCATTATGTAACACACCTAAAAATTATAAAATAAAATAAAATTACATGCATTACTTTACATTTATTTAGCGGAATCCTGTGTTTTGTTGCTTCTCATTTTAATATTTTTTTGTTGTTGGTTATGACAACTTTGTTGAATCCTGCGATGGCTAGTTCCTTTTGGAACATTCATCCATGTTCATGCAGGTGATGTACTCTATTTACCTGCTCTCATTTGATTTATCTTATACTTTCAATGCATTGGCCTCAACATAGTTTACACTATCTATGTAAAGGCCTTCCCCTAAGCGTGAGAGGCTTTGGGTTTGTAAGCATATGGTCCTCCATACGTTGACCTCTTAATATTAATAAAAATGAGGGTTTTGCATACTATGTGTTTGGAATGACCCTACATGAGTTTATTTTAATGCATCTCTTTTCAGTTATTGGTGTGCACAAGTAATTACTTATAATGCATGACCTATACTATGCATGCAAAATGGTTTTAATATGATTATACAGTCTAATGTTTTTATTCCTAGTTCTATGTTTATGATTAAAACCCTTCCCATTACCTTATCCTAACCCAATGCTAAGGTATAAACATTTGTATTAAATACATGTTTTAAAATTACCATGGTAGAGGTATGGGTCTATCTATAATCCACTATGGCATTAGTCTCAAAACCAACTCCACAAAGGTTCTAGCATATGCATACATGATGCATAGTGTGGTTTCGATGCAAGGTTGACTAACATGTTATAAGGTTTGGTTATAACAAAAGATGCGATATACTACGAATATCTAAGGCATAGGTTATATGTGGGCCATTAAACGATATCCATGATTGGATTCACAATGATTTAAGTGGTAATGATTTTGGCTATGCAATTAAGTTTGTACCTTCGGTTGACATTTAAACATGTCCTAGTTGTGAGTTGGTAGCACAGCGAGGACCACGAGGCAGTACGAGATGTAATCCCTTCCCTACAACTAGATGGTGATATTGTTAAGGTTCGATAGGGTTTTGAAAGGGCCTTTACTCTTTCCGAGTCTCGCATTTGAGTTGTTTTACTTGTCGGAGGCCAGTCGAGGGCCAAGCTCTGTTGTCTGTGATGTTCAAATTGGTTTTCATGGGGTTAATGGTGTTCTTTTGGTTCCTTAGTGATAACAAATGTTTCTCAGTCTATCCAACCACAACGGAGCTTCATCAACCTGTCAGTGCTTTGAATACACAAACAATCTACTCAAAAGGGTAAGCATCAAAATGGTACCTTCATCCTCCATTTACAAAGGTTATAGTTTACGTTCCTCATTTCAATAATGTGTTCTTGGTGTCTACATACCGTGGAGGGATAAGGGTGCTCGGAGGAGCCGACCGCTGGCCCTCGCTACAAACACGCCAAGGTATACATTCAAGACTCTGTAAATTTAATATCTGGTTTTTAAAAGATATTTTAATGTACTTAAACTGATTGTAATTGATTTCACTTGCAGGTTTCAACACTAGAGAGGAAGGGTGACAGGGTCACCTCCTCCTAGTCCCACATTTCCAAACACCCAGGTAAGTTTTCACTCAACCCCGATTCGATTTGATTTTGTTTTAAAAATTCTTTTAACTTGCAATATCCATGCTGACCCAACCAATTTGTGTTGCAGGTCTCAATGGGAAGAAGTCGTGAGGACTTCTTGGTAGCTGCAACGATTAAGATAAGTGGTTTTCTTTGTTGGGTTAAACTAGTAAATTGATGTGTTTAAAACCCCTTCTCGGGTTGTACCATCTTATAGCCATTACGAGGCACTGTAATATAATGAAATACTTTAGTTTACGTAAAACCCTAGTAGGGTTTTGGGTGCCCTTGACAGGTCTTATTCCCATACAGTTTATAATACATGTGTTTAGATTTTATAGTGGAAGCCATCAACGATGTTCTTATAGCCACTCTCTATATATAATTTGATATATTCTTGTGATGGTTTAAATGAAATGAAATTTGACTTTGGCTGGTTGTTAACCCAATGATTCTTCATATTTCATTGTGTGCAATTATTTGTGTGGATTATGTTTAATCCTTCGACTACCATCGTGGATGGTCTTAGGGTCGTGGAAGAAATGCATTTCCTTTGTTTTCTTTTATGATTTCTGTATATATATAATAAATGTTGTGATGGTAGCTATTGGATAGGCTTATAGCCATCTTATGTGTTTTTATTCAGCAATAAAGATAATGGTTTACACCTATGATTCTGTATGTGGTTATTTTATATTTATTTGTTTAAGCATATACCTTTACGGGACTCGATCCTAGGATCTCTGTACTATATTGTAATTTGGTGTATTAGATCGAGGTTCTACCTCTATATAAACTAGGGTAGCCACAATGTGGACTTACGGCCTTGTAAAATATGGTGTTATTTATGTTTATTAACATGACCCTTCGAGTCAGTGATCGCTTGAAGTAAAAATTATGATTTGATATGCTTGTTATACTATGCATATTTGGAATATGTTTAAACAATGGATCTTCGATCCGTATGGTTGTTCTCGCCAATCTGTAATTACTATGAGGTGAAAGGATCCCACGGTCTTCGTAAATGGTTTAGTATGTAATTGTTTCTTATTTAATTGAACTTTCGATTTGTTGGGATTTGTCTGTAATCTTGCATCCATGTTTTCGTTATAATGCATGTTAGATCCTAAATTAGCGCTAATTTGATTATTCTAGTGGATGAGAACAATAATGCAATTAAGATTTAATTGTTAGGATACCCAAGTGGATTTAAGGATCTGTATAGAGTAATTTAAAGTATTGTTATGCAAGTACTTTTAAGATAGCGACATTGCTTTCTCCTATAAATATCCTATTCAATACTTAATACTATATCTTAGTTTTTATAAGTTATAATACTATTAATATTATTTAAATGAATGATGTCTATAAATATATTAAAATATGATACCATTAATTTGTGTAGGAAATTTGGATGAGTACTATGTAAATGGATTTCGCTTGCTTAGATGGAAAAATGAAGATCTATACTTATAAAAAGAAATCATAGATTCAGTTGACAAATTAATTCTGAATTTGTAGATTAAGAAAATATTTAGGAAAACGATACAAACAGGAATATACATTCAAATGTAGGAATACGCTATACATATTTAGAATTAGACGATTTCATTCCATTAGGTACAATATACAAGTATAACATCAGTAAGCTAATGAAAAAAAACTAGAATTTACATAATCTACTTCAGATCTAGGGTTTAAACATATTCTACAACATTTAAGAACATAAGGTATGAACCTAGCACCAACACTGAGAAAACAAAAGTGGAGAAGTTGTTTCTCCCAACCAAATCCTAGAGCAACCCAGTTATTTGGTCTAGAACCCCCAAGCCTGTTCGTTGAACCACAAGAGCAAAATCCTAGAATGTGCCATCTCTTGCATTTCATAGATGTTAATCCTCATCCAATGCTAGCCTCCTATTGCTCATGAACATACTAATATATAATATTTTTCCCAGGACTTGGTCATTTATGAGCCTCTTGCTCTTTAGCACTCAACTAGGAGTTGTGACCTGATTTTTAGGGATGATACTTCCTGCATCTTGAGTTCTCACTTAGTGGCTTCTGTCACTTGTATTTTCCTCTTGTGGGTCATCAAACACTCTTGAACAACTATATCCACTTTCCCCTGCCTTCAACATATTTTATTAAATAAAAATGTTTCTATTACAAAATGTTTTATTCTTGACTTTTCTGTCAAAAATTATAAAAGTAATAAAATAGTGACTCAAAGTATTTTTCCAATAGAATTAATAACAATTATGAATTCAAGGGGTATTACAGCCATGAAGGCTAGGAGAACAAAACATTTATGCGTTTTAGAGAAGCAAAATGTGTACATGTTTTAAAGAAGTAAAACACCTATGCATTTTGTAAAGCATGTTTTATTCCCAAAAAAACACCACCATAAATCCCAGTGGCCTCTCATGTCAACCAATCCTAACACGTGAACATGGAAACTATGATAAATGGTGTTAACCCTTGACAAGTTTTTATCATGTATCCTTATTAAGAAGAAAGGTTCACATGAGTTAAATGTGATTTTGAGTTTACACTTACATTGATAAAGTAAAAAGTTCACAAGCTATAGTATTATGGACCTCAATATTTTAATAAAAATGAAAGTTTTGTTTAGAATATTGAAATTTAGTTATGTATACTTGCACAATTACTTAATTTGTGGTTGGTGAATGTTGATAGACGACAAGTTAAGTACCATGAAATTATACATTATCCATGCGTGAACTACTAATCCACCTCAAATTATACAAATTATATGTTCAACTAAGATTTATTCATTTATAAACCGTCACTTATTTTTTATATTATTTATTATCTCTCATATTGTTCTAGTTATGTATCATGAGTTGTTGGTTATCCATTCATCAACTACCAATTATCCATGCATTAGCTATCAGTTATCCATTCACAAGTTATCAGTTATTTTTAGATTCTTTTTTTTAATTTTTTTTTTTATTTCGAATTTTGAACTAGTGCTATAAAATCAATCTCGATATTACACTTGTCTCATCCTCATCCACACGTGAAAAAGCATAGGTCATAGTCTACCCAAATCTCAAATAAAAACACATACCATCATAATTATTGTCCATTCTTTTTATATAAAAGACAAAAAAAACAAAAAAACAAAAAATTATTATAAAATGAAGTTAAAACATATACTAATTTTAAGAATGGTTTGAGTTTTACATTATTCAAATGGTTTGAGTTTTACATTATTCAAGTTTCATGTACGGTTGAATTTTTTTCAAACAAATTTGGTATACTTAAATATAAAAAAAACCCATCAAAATTCAAAAAAATATACTTTAACATGTTAAATTACCAAATTTCGAAGAGAAAATTAGATTACTAAAATGATTAATTTAAAATAACTTAATGGTGAAACGGTGGAGTCCCATTGAGTGAAGGTCCATTCTAAAAGTAAAATAACTCCCTTGATTCCCGTTAAAAAAAATCAAGATGCTAAATATATTAAAAAAACCTACTAATTTAATATAATACTAAAACAAATTGAAAAAGGAGATCAATGTATTTGGATCTTATAACATGTTATCACATACTATCAGTCTTAATCAATATTTAGATGCTCATTATTGTTAAGGCTTTCCTGAAATGATGGACGTTTTTAAGTTGACATTTTAGAAAGGGTAACATTTAAGCTCAATTAATATATTCATCCACACATGCGCTTCACCTAGGTCAGACCTTGAATCTGGCCTAGGTATGATTATCTTAGGGAATAAGGAAGTTCCATTTCCTTATTGCATGTACCATCCCGCCTCTCCACACATGACCATGAGACCCCTAAGACTAGCATGTCTTATCTACTTGATTCCTTAGAGCATGCATATCTTGTAAGTAATCCATGTCTTTTTATCAAGACTAGGTAGACATGTTAGTTATGACCCTTCCATCATAAACAAAGTGCATCACATGCCCATGCAATGGCTAGCTAGACAATCTTGTCCTTGTTTCCTACTCATCACTTAAAAACACACATCAAATATTTCTACTCAATCAATGATCATTAATCATAAACAAGTGAAGAAATATCACGGGCTACTCATCATAGGGATATGGAATAACACTTAATAGTGCATCCATGCCCATATAATGGCTACTTCTTGGCCATATTTCCTACACATTAATGAACACACATCAAATATGTGTGTTCAATTAAAAAACTCTAATGGAAAGCACATTAAGAAATAAGAAATTTGATTGGTTACTTATCTTAAGATAATAAATATCACATAGTTTGACTTTTAAATCATAACCTTTGTCATTTACACATATATTGTATTGTACAAAGTAAGTAGTTTTTTTTTGTTAATAATCAGTTCAACCTCATCAAATTAAAAAATATCTTTGATTCCCATCTTAAATAATCTTTGTATACCTTAAACATAATTAACAATATTGTGACTCACCATAGAGTAAACCATGTAAGTAGAAAAAATACTAAATACAAGTATCAAAAGAGAAAAAAATATATACCGTATCATCATCCACCACATCATTAAAAGTTTCAAATAAACTTAATTGAACTAAATTTAATAATTTCATTTATATACATTAGATAACTTATTAAACTTTTTTTTAAATTAAAGAATATAGAGGTATGCACTTTTATCCTTTCTTTGATTCTCTAATGAATAATAAGCACTTTTTTTCTCGTTTTAAAAATAAAATAATAATATTTGATTTGTTTATATAAGAGTTAAAAAATTAATAAACTAGCACAACCACAAGTAAAATGACCACTCAATATTAATAAGTGTAGCTAGTTATTTAGTTTCGTGGAGATAAATAATTGTTAAACAAAAACTAAACATTAAACTAATTATCTTATAGTTATCCATTTAAGGTAAAACATAAGCATTAAACTAATTAATATAAATATAAAATAAAAATTTATATGAAAAAATACAAAAAACAAAAACTCATATCCCTTTATATTCGTTTAAGTTAAAAGGGTAGTTAAAGAAACAAGTGTAGCTGGAGGTATACTTTACCTTTCTGATAAACTTTCATTTTCCTTTAAAGCTGGTTTAGGGACTTGTACTAACAACACTACTGAACTCTGTGCTTTAAAGCTTCTACTTACATTGGCCAGAATGAAGGATTATGCAAGAATCCAGATTTTTGGCGACTCTCAGTTAGTCATTAATTAGGCCAAGGGTAAATTCAGAATGCACAACTTAGAATTATCTTTAATTCTTCAGGAAGTACACAGACTTTCTCATAGTTTTGAGATGGTGCAGTTTCAGCATATTTATCGTGAAAGGAACAATTTATCTCATTCTTTAGCAAAGGTTGGAGTGAGGATCACCGAAGGTTTCTAGCTCATTAAAGAATTAAGAGAGGATTCATCCTTTGAATCTTATTAGATCTTCTGAATTGGCATTGATGATCTTGAGTTTTGGTTTTTTTATAGGACTAATGATGGTGAACTCTAGATGCTGTTGCAGCATTTTTTATATGTTTTTTGGTTTCTCTTGGTTGAATAGCTTATGCTATTTGATTGTGATATATATCAGTCTTTCTGAGTTACATTTGAGCTTATTTGAACATATTTGAGGATGATAATGATATACCATCTTATATTTTGATACTATATGTGTTTTTATGATTTTTTATTTTGATTTTAGCAAATCAATGTTGTGATGATTTGATACATGATCTTATGATCTTTTGTAAATATTTTGATACATAGACTATTTTGTATTTTGTTGAGAATGGACTTTTCAGTTCCATCTGATGAATGTAAAGAAATTTAAGATTTTTTTCTATGGAAAAAAAAGTTAAAGAAACTAGTGACAATTAGTTTTCGTTTTTTCATATCAATTTTTTTGTTAATTAAATAGTATATGTTTTGTGTTTATAAAATTATATAGTTTAGTCTTCTTTTAAGTGCCACCTATCTTCACAAAACTAAATGGTTGGTTGTGTCTAGGAGTTAAGTGACACTAATAAGTTATCTCTCACAATTCCATGCATCACCTAGGAGTTATTCATGCATGACCCATTATCTATGCATCAATTATTTTTTATGTACATTTTTTAATAATTGCTTATTTTGAATGTGTAACCACAACCATAACATAGTTACTTGTCCACTCCAAAATCTCAAATAAAAACACCTATATCTGTAATAATTATATTAATAATTACATTTATATTATTTTATATGTAGCATTATCCTATAATCAATAAAAATTTAAGATATTTTTCCTAATTCAAAATAATTTTTAATTAACAATTGGTTCATTGAAAACAAAATGTTGCATACACACTTTGATCTCAAATGGAAAAGATAATTATTCTTCTGCTCAATCACTAAACTATATCTAAATCACCCCACTAATTCATATTTGTCTATATTTAAATATTTTTTTTTGTAAATATGCATTATATTAACGAGTCGAAACAAAAAAGTTACAGAAGAAAGCATCCTGGACATGTGAATGGGGTGGTCTAAACTTACCACCCGAGTCTGTTAGAAACAGTGAACAAATAAGATCTTAGCAAAAAAGGCACAATTACCCATTCAAAAGATGGGGGCCTAGTACAAAACTTAACAGTGCAGAAGAGTTCATAGAAATAGACATGTAACAGTAACATGGATATACACTAGAAGCAAACAAAACTATCAGAATGAACTGGAAAAAACTGAAATGAACCTAACAGACTTCAAATCTTCATCAGGTCAAATCTGCAAGGTTTGGGTTCTCTTGGTTTTCCTCGATGATCGGAAAACCTCCATAGAACTCTTCATCTGTCGAAGGTTCAGCCCTTAACACGAAGATGAGATGTTTTACGAACAAAAACCTCAATGTCACGTACCTATTTATGTTGAAGTTGGGTGATTGTAGACGCCATCGAAAATGGAACAGACGAAGAATGAGGCGTAGATGGAACTAAAACCATGTCCATTGAAACCGTGGGTGCTGCCAAAATGCTACCACTTCCCCCTTCTCTCGACGTACAAAGTCCCAAAGCTAGTCGCTTCCATGCTGCACTCGTGTCTCGTTTATTGAGCAGAGTGTCGATTTCAATAAGCTTGGCTTTTTCCTGTAAAATAGAGCTTCTAGTATAGTTCCAGGTTCCCACCATCTCCTCTATGAGGGAGCCCATCATGTTCTTGACGATTCAGTAGTGATTGAGGCGTCCCCCTCTAATACCTCTAACCAAATTTTCATTAATCAACCTAGCTTCCCATTCATCAATCAAATTTCGCACCAGCATGGAAACCCCACTGGCATAACCGTCTTCCTATATCAGGTTTGAATTCTGTTGTGCGCATCCTCTGCCACTGCTAGCTCGACGGGGTGTTCCACGGTGACGAGACATATTGAGGCAATAGTGAAGCTCGACCACAAGGCCAAGAAAAACACTGGTAGGCAAAACCGCTCACTCGGATGGACCAAAAACGTAGCGGTATTATTGAGTTGGAGGCCAGGGATGGGAGGAGTACTGTGGGAAAGTCAAACCAGATGTATAAGATCCGAACAAGGAGGATGGAATGCAATCTAGAACCAAACACCTTACCAGTGGATGAGGCCCCAAGACTGAATGCGCTGGAGCCATGACCCATGTGATAAAAAATAGCACCAAGAAACCATTTATACCGAATTAAGTAGATGATGCCCCTTCAAGGACCCGATGCAGCGTAACCCCATGTCTGCCAGCCCTCGACGTGACCGTAGGGCCATCTCCGGATGCAGTGTGGAAATGCTCATGACCGCCATTGTTGTGAGCACTAAAGTTCCTTTGCCTCATCCTCAGTGCACGTTAAGTGTCACTCTGGTGGGTGAGGTGAGGTTTTAATACGAGGTGACATTCTTGCCACCGTGGCATCCCTAGTCCCGTGGCTGTCACCTCCTGTGGAACACTTGGCACCCGCATCCGAGGAATAATTATTGTTTGTTACTTGTTTTGGGAGCACCCAAAGAGTTGGATTCATGAGAATTGAAACTCTAATCTCAATATCAAACAGGCTTTGGAATCAANATAATTCAAAAATCATTACATATAAGCTATCATTAATTAAAATTAATTTAGTTTTTAATGGTAGCTTAGTTGGTTGAAGTTCAAATCCAAAAACTATTTAAAATTAAAATAAAAACTCATTTATTCAATAGTTAAATAAATTAAATTATAATTAAATATATTATATTATTTTAATAAATAAATAAAATATATTATATTAGTTTAATAAATAAACATATATATATATATATATATAATTTAATGTCGAAATCAAACATATCATATTATTAAAATAAATATAAAACCGTTAAATAAAAATAATATATTTTCAAATATAAAAAATAAAGTCAACCATATCGATGCGTAGTGCAAAGACTTTGGGCTTGTCTCCTCCATGTGGGGCTTTGCTTGGACTTTCACACTTGTAGGCTTTGCCCAGGCAGTTCACGATTGATATCAGCTCGAGTGTTATTACATATAGATAGTGTGAGCCGGAAGGGTTGGAATTTCAAATGACAGACACCCGTCAAAATTGCCGGTAACAAACAAAATTTGAAATGTTTTATGTATTCTAAGCCATATTTTAACGTTCTGGGCAAAATCTTAGCTGTATTTGACGGGTAAATTGACCCATGACGGGCATTTACCCGTCAAATTCCATCCCTGCACCAGCTTTTTATTTCTATAATGGATAAAGAATCTTACCGTTGCTTGCTATTAGTGAGTGAATGAAACTGGTATCGCGACTAAACAACTAGTGTGCTTGCAAGGGGAAGGAACTGGAATTGGATCTTAGTCTTCCATACCACCTTAGGCTAGGATCTGTGCCTAGACACTCACCCTAATCCTTAGATATCCATACCTGGTGCTGGGGAAAGGAGTATGTCAATGGCTCTACGTGCTCGGATCCATCACCGCCTGCTTTACCCTCTGATAGCATTCCCTCCTAACGAACTATGTGATTACAGGTCTCTAGCTCCAGATTTAGCAGGTCAAGAAAAAGTGTGTCACATGCATCTCACTTTGTCCCAAGTAACTCGGCCTTTATTGGTTCCCCAATCAACTTAGTTCGAGTCGCAGTTATTGATCCAATCCCAATTGATTGAGTCTCACTCGTAACAGATTGATATAATCGAAGTTGACCTTTACAATCTATAAAGGGGTCATATCTGGTCTTGAGTTGTATTCTTGAGGCCCATGTCTTCAGCATCATTGAACATGGCATCTAAGTATGTGGACTTCCTCTCTCAGCTCTCTTAACCTGCCTAAACAGGGTCCCTGCCTCGTAGCTTTATTACCCGCGGATGAGCCAGGTCTTTCTTACCTGCGGATTATAGCCGGCCGCTCCTTTGATTTGTGCTGCTCCTGCAGTTTGCGCTGTTGTTAGGCGGGTGTGTTGACCTGCTAAGTTGTTATCATATCTAGGGCTTGGTCTGATGCTGATGTTCCAGGGACCTGCTCCTGTGGTACTGGCTTGATGACTGGTAATTCATTTAGCCCCGGTAGTTTTATAGCCCTCGAGTCATAGAGATGAATGGGTGTTACATATAGCTCCGGTTGTTTTAGAGCCGACCGCATCAAGCCCTGCATCCGGTTCCACTCCTTATAATAGGTTATGATGCATTATTATGGTTCCACTGCTGGGTAAAAGGGGATTTCCCCTTGTTGTAAGCTAGGCTCTCCAACCAACACCTTGGAAGTAAACTTCCGGAAATGCCCATGTTAAGTAAGAAGAATCTCCATTTGAGATACCCGATTCAATAGATCTTCTGGTTCATTTTCTTCAAGGCAACTTGGTAAACTTAATAATTGGCATTATCAATTGCTTCTGCGACTCCTCATGGTTATTTTCAACAATTGACTCATTGAAGTAAACTTCTGGAAATGCCCATGTTAAGTAAGAAGAATCTCCATTTGAGATACCCGATTCAATAGATCTTCTGGTTCATTTTCTTCAAGGCAACTTGGTAAACTTAATAATTGGCATTATCAATTGCTTTTGCGACTCCTCATGGTTATTTTCAACAATTGACTCATTGCTGTTTCATTCCCACAAGCAACAACCAGCATAAATTCAGGTTGGGATCAAACGCCTCGCCACGGAGTTACTTCTGTTCCCCATAGCGAGAGACCCGTGTTATAACGCAATCCTACAAAGAGATCGGTCTAGAATGGGAAGGTAGACAGAACCCTTGCAGGTGTGGGGCCTTCCCCTCCTTTGTCGGGCAAGCAACCTTCTTTCCCGTATAAACCTTGGGAAAGTCCCTCTCCTTTTAGTCGAGATGTATGTTTCGCAGTTACATTTTTTACCATATTTCAATTTCACGATGAAATAGCATTCTCCTTACAGAGAAGTAACGCTTTAATTAGTCTGGGTAGCTGGGTCTACGGTACGCGGACATAATACTTTCTGGTTGACCATGTTCCCCGAAAAGAGATACTTTTTCTCCATTCAAGAAACGACGAGCACAACTCCAAAGTATCCAACAACAGAGGTAGTCCACCTCTACGCATCATGAGTGAAAGCTTTTATGTTAGACCATGTGAATAAGCTTTAACAATATTAGTGAAAATGGGTATCTTTTCATATTGGGGTTTAACTCTACAGCTGCTTAAGACGATCTTCACTCCCGAACGCCGAATAAGCAAAATACAGATATTAGTGAAAATGGGTATCTTTTCATATTGGGGTTTAACTCTACAGCTGCTTAAGACGATCTTCACTCCCGAACGCCGAATAAGCAAAATACAGATATTTTCTAAAATGTAAAGAATAAATGAAATAGGCAATAAAAGCATAACGGGCAGAGGACCCTGCCTAGATGTCCCGGGACTAAGTGGTTGGGTTCACCTCTCCCCAAGGCTTCATGGAAGAGGGACGAACTGAACCCGGACAGCCCCAGAATACGATTGATGAATGAACACAGTAATACAACATGAGCTTGTATTCAACTAGTGTGCTTCTTATGTATAACTAGTTTGGTAGCCATTGATCTAGTTTGGTAGCCATTGATCAAGTAGCAGAAGTGCTTTTGGGCCCCTAAGAGGCCGTATTAGCCTATGTCGAACAAGAGCTGGCTTATCATGGACTCTCGGAGCGCTTTCGACCTCCTCCCCTGGAACCTATTTCTAACCCACTTTTCACTTACCAAACCATCCCCCAAACAAACGCCGTTCAAACGAATTCAGTTGGGCTAAAAGTTATAAAGCTCCTTCCCACCGCAAGTGATAATAGAGAAGTAATAAAAGCGAGCAGCCGGGTTCCTAAAGCCTCTTCGCAAGCTCTTACCTACCAAAGTAGGCATGCCCCAACTTGCTAAAAGGGGATGTGATTTGTTTGTCAGACAAGGAGTCTCTACAAGAAATACTGCAGTAACTATGAACATTGGAAGAGTACGGCGGCATGGACAGGAGGGTGATGGAACGGCAGGAGGACGTTCGGTGACATATTCCTAAAACTAGGTGGGGTAGATGGCTTAGATGTTTGAATTAGTTTTTGATAGTTGTGGGTTGAAGACCTAGATTAGGTTGTGGCATAGAGGGGTCTCTTGTCCCATAAACAAGGGCTCTCATACATCAATTTGGTGTCTGGCAAATCTTTCTCTTCTTAAGCCCGCTTTTCTACTCTCCCGCTGCTCTCTTTACTCCTGCCTTCGCTGGCAAAGGATAAACGGCTAAAATTGAGGGTCATGTGTACGTGACTCCGACGGTTCGACGGTCCTGCTCTCTGAGTGGTGCTGCAGGTCTTGTGGTGTAAAGTCAAAATTTGAAACTATAGCTAGAAGTTTGCACTACCAGTGGCAAAGGAAGCAGGGACATAGGTAGGCGCAGAGTATTTTCCAGAATCTATGTATCAAAGCCTGTTATAGATTTTTTGGGTTCTTTTTATGTATTTGGGACGGGGCTGTGGGTCTCAATCTGACAAGAATGCTATTGGTTCTAGCACATGTTGGGATGCACCCGGAACTGTAACTCGATCTGAAGCTGGAATAGATCCTAAGCGAGGTGTAATAAATTAAACTTAGTCATTACATTAAGTATTATGCTCTTTTAGATATATTATACTTGTTTTCTTTTTTCACATCATAGCGTCGTCGGAAAAATAAAATTTCCAACCGTAGTTGCGTGAGTATACCCTAACTACTTCGGATCCTAAGGATTCCAATACCGTAATCATGATTAATTGCGTGGCTTCAAAATATATTATTACCCATAGAAACATGATCTGAATCATAATCAACGACTGCATTTTAGGCTTTAAACATTGAAACAAAATTTAGGTTCAAAAGATCTTATGTTACATTTTGGTTCAAATTATCATACAAATGAGAGAGCTCTGGCAGCGGCCGTGATCACAGTGGCCACCGGCCAATAGACAAAATTGTAATAATAAAGTACTATGATTGCATTAGTCGACCGAGAAACACTGTAATCGCTGGCGCAGCTGCTCCTTTACTTCCCTATCCCACTGCAGTTTGGGACATTCACAGGCTGTAAGTTTCTTCAAAGATATCGCATCCTCAACGCTTGGAAGCTCTTTCAACTCATGGCATTTAATAATGTCTACAGTCCGGAGCTCTTTGAGCTGCCCCAGCCCTTGTATGCAATTCAGCTTCTTCAAGTCTCCCAATGATAACGTTTCTAAAGATACCAATGTTTCAATACCAGGCAGCTCCTCCAATTTCTGGGACAGGGTTATTCTTAGAGTTTGAAGTTTTGCAAGACCATAGAGCCCTCTTATCTTCACCAATGAAGAACAGCCTTCCAACTCTAATTTTATTAGTGTTATTGGCAATGCTCGAACCTCCACCAGCTGAACACAATTCTGTATTTTGAGATGCTGAATATTCAGGCAAAGATGCAAGCCTCTTCGCCCTCTTGTATCGGTTAATATTTCAATCTCCTCTCCAACATTTCTGAATGACGGTTTGCTTGAGAGGCATTCCTCTATTCCTAACAGTGCAAGATTGGCCATCTTTACCATTGTCAACTTTTTCAACTGAGTCAACTTTCTAATAGAATAGGGAAAAAATTTCAACTGGTCACAAAAGTGGAGCTCCAGTTCCTCCAAGCTCCTTAAATGACCTAAGGATTCCGGGAGCGTTTCAAAGGTTTTGCTTCCTAAATGCAGACGCTTCAAATTGCATAGTTCTCGAATATCACTAGATAATTCCTTTAATCCTGGGCATAACAGGGACAATTCTAACAAGGACCGTTGATGTGTAACTTGAGGAGGCAAAACTTCAATATGGTTGCAATATGGTAGACAAAGGTATTCAAGTGTGGTGATGTTTCCAAGGGTTTCACTGGAGATGGTCAAGCCTATACACTCTTTCATATTCAAATATTTCAGTTGCCTGAAATTTGCAAAGGTTTGGGAATTTGGGCGCATCTTCAAGGTGTAACAATATGACAAGTCAATATGCTGCAGGTTAGTCAATTTACAGAAGGAATTTGGAAGCATCTCCAAATTAAAGCAACTAGACAGGTCAATAAATTGGAGGTTTGGGAAGTAATTCCCAAAAGACTCTGGAAGCATATGCAATTTTTTACAGTAGGACAAGCTGATATGTTGCAGGTTCATCAAGTTCCCAAAAGAATCCGGAAGCCTTTCCAAAGAGTACAGACTGAACAACATAATATGCTGCAGGTTCGTCAGGTTCCCAAAGGAATCTGGCAGCAGCTTCAGTCTTGAACAGTGATTTAATTCCAAGTGTTTTAAGGACTGCAGATTACAGAATTCTTCTGGTAATGTTTTCAAATGCATATCATCAGAATTTCCGGGCTTCAAGACAATCTTCTCGAGGTGCTTCAGCTGCCCTATGGAATTTGGAATCTTAAACAGGTGAGTTGCAGCGACATCCAACTCCCGTAACTGGACAGGCACCTGTAATGTGTACATATGCAAAGCGTGTTTGACCGCTTAATGTCAACTTTAATGCATGGTGGTTTTTGAAAGACGGACTACTCAAAGCAAAGCAATTTTTGCAAAGGAAGAAAATAAAAGCAGCCTTTTGTCAATAAATTACATCATGAATACCTGAGATTTATCTTGCCAGAGTGTTTCCAAACCCAAATCGTCCTCTCTTATTTTTAAAACTCTTAAATTCTTCATTGGAATCCACGAAGGGAGAGAGGACTCCGTACAGTTATACCAGCAGAGCCATACCAGATGTGGTGACCGGCCAATCCTGAGTATGTTTTCCACACATTTACCTTCTGCGCTAAGCAGCTGCAGCCTGCTCGTATCAGCTACCAAACAACTGTTCTCAGGAAAGTTTTTGATTCCACGCACCTGAATCATTCTCTAAAACCTGTGAGAACAGTATAATTGACATCGTTGCGATGTTTGACAATTTAAAATTTGAGATCGCAATTCGCTAGTTTGAAAGCTAGTAGTGCTTCAAATATACTTACAGGTGATTGGTTGGTAAGGTCCTCGCTTGGGCGCCAAAGCCGAAGCTGACATCCTTGTTCGTTCTTTGCCATATCTCTGCCCAGGTCTCTCAGGTGATCGTGCATTCTTATACGATTTTTGTCGTCCACCTCGACGAGACATTTGTTTTCTAGGTTCCGAAAACCCAGCCATCCACCCCAGCTAGATCCGTCCCATATTCTTATCGCAGTGTCCCTGTCTTCTCCTATAAAGAAACAGGCAATGTCCAAGAATATCTGCTTCTCACGTGGATTGAGACTGTCGTAGCTAATTTTGAGACTGCCGTGTATATGTGCTGGAAGTACTTCAGAGATTTCGCACAACTGGGCTTTCCAATACGCCATATCCTCTTTTCCACGAAGAAGCGCCCCTAATACTTTAAGTGACAATGGCAACCCATCGCACACATCCAAAAACTTTTCAACCTCATGTTCAAATCCTAACACAGGACGAGACTGGTGGAAGGCATGAGATCAGAAGAGCTTTTGAGATTGTTGTCTGTTCAAGCCGGTTAACTTGTAAATGGATGATTCTGGAATGTCTGAGCTTGTGAGAACATCCATTCTCCTAGATGTAACCAAAATTAAGCTACCTGAATGAAGAACATCCTTCACTGGTAACAATAATGCATTCAGATGGTCAACATTGTCTACATCGTCCAAAACTATGAGAACTTCGTGAGAAGATGAAAGAAACCTTGTGAGCTTCGTTATACCATCAGCAGTGTTGTATATTTGCACCTTATTCGATTTAGTCAAGTCATGAAGAAGTTTACTCTGCAAGGAATTTAAGGATCCCCTGGCAGCATTTTCTCTGACGTCAAATAAAAAGGAAGATCGATGGTAATTTGATATGTGAAGGTTGAAGAATTCTTTTGCCACGGTAGTTTTACCAACCCCGCCTAAACCGACTATTCCCACAACTCTAGCACCCCTGTTTTGATTTTGCAGTAACACTGTTCTTTCTAAATTTTGAACTTTCTCGTCCAAACCAGTTGGATATCTGGACACATCCAGAGGTATTTTTTCGGTTATTTCCAGCACTCGCTGCACGACCTTATCCAGCAGTTGCCCTTTGTCACTGTGTCATATTGACAGCAAAATTACTATTCAGAAATGCCTAAATGACATGTGATATGCTTATGAGTTAAACAAATTAAAGGTAAGACTAACAAAGAAAGTTTGAGCTCTCACCCATTATAGCTATCCAGGTGGAAACCGCATATATTCGCCGCCTCAAAAAGAGCTTTCCTCCATTTTTCGATATTGTCAGAATCGTATCTTGGCTTCTCTTGATGACTTTGAAAATCAAATGTTTTCTCATTTTCGAGCGAGCGCAGGGATTCAGCATACAATCCAGTCGCCCACCGAAGATCTGAAGGTTTGACATTGTAGAAGATGGGAAGAATGGTAGACCCCCGCTCCAACATCTCGAACATGTAGAGAAGCTCATTCAAACACCAACTTGATAAGGCATATCCAGGCGAGAAAATTGCTATTTGGACAGCCGCTGTTCTAATAGCGCTTTCAATTTGAGAATTTAATTTGTCTCCCTCCAGCAATTCCTCTATGTCTAGAAAAACTCGCAATCCGTGTTTGGTAAGAGCATGGTAGAGATCAGTAGCAAAGGTTTTTTTGACATCCGGGCCTCTGTGATTTATGAACACGTCATAATAGTTATAGCAGCTGTTGGTGTTGGGAGATGCAACAATGGAGATGGAAGAGGAATCCATATTGAGAAACACAAATGAAATGGATAAGGAAGATGGAAGATGGTTAACGTTGCGCTTGAGATAAGTCAACTTTGTTGAAGATAAAAAAAAATTTCAGAGCAACTTTGTTTAAGAAAATATATGACAAGATAATATATTCAAAATTATTAACTAGCAATTGCCAGCAGGTACACACTAATGTTTAAAAGATTATATGAGATCAGAATCTCTTCAGGCAATTGCCTAGAAAGTAAAAAAAACATAAATAGCAAGTGCCAAACAAATATGTCCATTTTTCTTTTTCTTTAGAAAACCATGGAAAGTGTGATAATAAAAAATATATATATGAACAAATAGGCATGCGACATGTTGTATGAATTTTAACATAAAATAGCTTAAACTTTGCAATAAGGAAAATGACATAATTTATTATTCTAATTTAGCTATATAACGAAAATGACATAATTTATTACTTTAATTTAGCTATATAACGGAAAATGACATAATTTACTATTTTATTTTAGCTACATAACTTCTACTTACAATGTAAAAACATATTATTCTTGGTTATGCTTATCATGTTAAATAAATTAAATAACTTATATTTACAATGTAAAAAACATATTATTCTTAATTATGCTTATCTTGTTAATAGAGTGGGATTTAAATAATATTTAAGGATAAACAAATAAGAAAGAGCTTAGATACAACAAAAGATTGTGAAGTAATTTTTATGAGAGGAACAAAAAAGTATATGTTATTTAATAAAAAATTGTAAAGTAAATTTTATTAGAGTAACAAGAAAGTATATGTTATTTATATTTATAAGATTATTAATTACATGTTATAAGTTTGCAAAGTAAATTTGATGAAAGTATCAAGAAAATACATGCTATTCATATATATAAGATCATGAGGACATGGGCTGCATGTCATTTGGTTTTGTATGCATAGCGTTTGGTTGATCTTGTTGTGCCTTATTGGATGAGTTATTTAATTGTATTGACCATTTTAATGCTTTTTTTTTATAGGCACTGAGTGGGATAGAAGTATGGTTTCACTCTTCGATAAGAACCTTATGTATGGGTTCTCCAGTATGACTTGGATGTCTTGATCAATCATCTCTACAAATAGTTGATAGAGTTGGCATAGAAAAGTTTGGGACGCCCCCCATAGATGTCAAGAAAATATTAATTAATATGCTCCCGTGGGTGGATGTTACTTGGCAATTAGTGAAGGTTGTTCAAGTATCAACAAGATATGGGAACTTGGTTGTTTGGTTGAAGACGATGCGTAGGATTTTTTCTTTTTCGGGGGAGAGGGGGTGGACCATTACTCCATTCTAACACATATATCTAACACGTAGGTCATATGTGTGTGTGTGTGTGTGTGTGTGTGTCCATTGGATGAATCTTGGGTGGTTGGGAGGAATGAATGTTACCATCTACAGCCAGGGTCAATTCCTTGTAAGTGATAGTCTTGAGCCCTTAAATGGACATACAAGATGCTCTCAAAGAGCCACCATTCATAGCAACAATATATGACCTTCTCACATTCCTCACATAATACTAAGGGGCTTATCCATGGACATAGTGAGCACTGATCTTCGGTGTCATGAACTACACACACACCCACAACAAGAATATAGGTTAAATATCCCATCAACATTACAATAACATAAACATAGCATTATGATCACCAAAGAATCTATAACCATTAACAACAACCTCAACATCGAAAACACCATTTAAGTTTCACCTTTGAAAGAAAATATCTATTTCAACATAGTGAATTGTTTTCATCAATTTCATTTTGTCTCTTTGATGGATGTGAATAATTCATTTTAGAAGTGTTTTTAATTTAGAAAGCAACTCACTAGTTGGTTAGTGAAGAAATCCATCTTTTCAAATCAACATAATTAAATTCTCATCATGTGAAGAACAAGTATTTAACGAAGAATTTATATAATCTTAAATGTATTTAATCCATTCATTCGTGTAGTGATACTTCGAAAAATATATAGCATATAATTTTAGCAATCAATAAAAATGAAAATGAAAGTCGATTTAGTTATGTGAAATTGCTTGTACATATATAAAACATGTTTTGTTCTTTCTTATTTCATCTCAAGTATGAGATTTTATAATCAAATCACAAAGAATCTTCTTAGAAACTATTGATATTAAGTACAAGGAAAAATATAGGAATCCATGTTGGTCATAGTAGAAGATATGCACACCCAAAAGTAGATGGATAAAGGGAGCTTTTGCAATAAATATTTCAGGGTAAGCAATGCTTCCTCTTGTTGTCTACTTTTGTTATAGAGTTGATATTGTAAGAATAATGCTTTAAGAAGTACACATGTAAAAAAAATCAGAAGAAGATTTAATCGATTTTCAAATGAAATATTGTTTGAGAACATTTCTTAGTTTTCACTTACCTTAGTAATATTTGCTGAAATAGGTTTTTAATTAATAAGAACTATTTATAATCTAAAATATAACAGTGAACATATAAATTTCAAGTATATATTCATTTTCATTGTATTGAGAGTAAACGAAACAATCTAGTAGAGAAAACAACTTAATTCATATTGAAAGAGGAGCAAGACAAAACATATATTACTTTACGATCTTCAATAAGCATATTGGGCTTTGTGGTAGGTACTTTTAAACAATTCCAGTTACAACCATCATTGCACATAGACATTATTTTATTGAATACATAATTTAGTTTGTTGTGGTCACATAGAAAAACTTTAGCGAATTTAAAATAAAAAACTAAATTCTTTAAAGAAATCAAAGATTGAATGTTGATGGAAATATTATATGCATTAGAGATTATATATATATATAGAGAGAGAGAGAGAGAGAGAGAGAGAGAGAGAGTAGATTGGTGGGTTGCTCAAGTGCATGAGTGCTATGAATCACAAACAAGAGGTCATAGGGTCGATTCCTCAAGTTGGATACCTCTATAAATATTGTAGCCTCCCTCAATGTCTCCATCAGGTTTGGTTGTCAAAACTGCAATCAAATGTTACAATGTACCATGATTTAAATGAGGGGAAGTCCTTGAAGGGTTTCCCGTGATGTGTATTCCATCAAAAGAGAGAGAAGGGTGGGGAGGGGGGGACTTAACACAACAATATTCTAGTATGAGTAATTACAATTATATAATGAATATATAAACCATACAGTAAAATAGGAGAATATTAAAACTAATACCAAGAGGAATCAATCTATATGGCATCTTATTACTGTTATAATCACAAGATTCATTTCATTTACTAAGCAACTTATAAGGATATATTTGAACAAACATAATATTTTTCCCACATTCCAAAGAACCTTAATCTAATTTGGTCTCCAACTCAAACTCATCATTTGAATCACAATCAAAGAAGTTTCATCCTAACATAGAAGATTCAATTATCAATTATGAAGCAAACCTCTTAAACACATGGCCCTTCAATAAGTATTATCAAATATTAAGTAAATATGTAGTAGTTTATGTTAGAGAAAATAACCCTCTACCCTACCACCTAAACCTCATTTTGATGATTCTAGTGGGTCAAACCCCATCCAAATTGACCACTTGAGTCAACCTTGAGATGGATTCCTAGAATTGGGGGTGCATTCCTTGATTTAGGGATCCATTCCATTATTTGGGGAACAGTTCCCTGAATTTAGGAGTGACTGAGATTGGAACTAGTTGAGGACTAGGTTCACTCCAGTAATCAAGGTCCTAATTGAACCTAAATAGCCCCAACAAACTGTGAGTTTTTTACACATCACTTAGTTAGAACTAGTGATTAGGGAATCTTAGGTCAATTAAACTAAGTCTAGGTGAGTGTCCATGGCTAACTAAGGGTATTTGGCTCTAGTTAAGCCTAACTATTCTCCAAGCACTTCATGAGAAATTCAAATGGCCTCCTAACCTAATTGGAATTTCCTTGCTGGGTGAGTGCACAAAGTTGAGGGACCTTTTAGATGCAATGGTAGAATGAAGTCAATCACTCTTGATCCATAAAATAGAAATCATCCCAAGCAATCCCGACCCTGCCAATCCTAGTCCCAAGGCTGCCAACCCTAGTCCCAAGGCTGCCAACATGCATGCCAATTAGGATAGTACACAAAAACGTGCTCCTGTTTTACCTTGCAAAAACGCGCTCCCGTTTTGCTTCAATAAAACGTGCTCTCGTTTTGCTTCAATAAAACGTGCTCTCGTTTTGCTTCATTAAAATACGCTTCCATTTTGCTTCAATAAAACACGCTCCTGTTTTGCTTCAATAAAATGAGCTCTCGTTTTGCTTCAATAAAATGCGCTCATGTTTTGCTTCAATAAAACGCACTCTTGTTTT